>VUQG01010021.1:27628-57175 GCA_015106755.1 Etia nguti | reverse complement strand
TCAGAATTTCACCACCTGCAAAAAAAAAACCAAAAAAAAAAAACAAGGCACACACCCTTACAACACAGCACAAGCCACAAGTCATGCATTGAAATATCTTGTAGATGCCAAACCAGGAGAATGTGGTTAACCTGGGACACATTTATAAAGGTTAACACAACAAAAGAGATGCTAACACGCTAAGCTGCATTGCAGAGCTGCTGCTGTTCACAAAGTTCTCACAGTCACAAAGTTGACAGTTTGCTGGCATGCTAACACATACTCAGACATACCCACGCAGTTCAGTAAGACATCACCAAGAGATATTGCTTTACAGTTTTGGACTTTAACATTTTAACTTGTAGTGTACACACATGCACGCACACATAGAAACACACACAGACGTGCACAAAAACTGCCTTACTACTGTTGCAGGCACGCATGGGAACTCTGGCACAAACGGCAGTCTAACTCGATGACTCACCCTTTGTGACAACGGAAAGAAAGTTGTCTAGCCAAATGAAAGCCTAGCAACCAACTCATTTGCTTGTGGGCATTTGAAAACACCTGCTTTTGCATGATGTCACAGACAGTACCTGCGCTGTCTGTAGTTTTCTCATTTCTGTTCTATTTTCTTTATGTTGTTTAAACAGTTGTGCCTCAGCTGATCAGCATCGGTTCTGTCTGTGGTGATGAAGGGTGAACAAATATAAACTGTACGTGTGTGTGTGTGTGTGTGTGTCTTTCTCTCTCTGTGGGTGTGTGGGTTTGTGTGTGACAGACGTCACTGTTTTCAAAGCAAGCCGCTACAATATCCAACTTACTTTTGTGATCGCCCACACTTTTAAACTCTTTCAAGCTCTTAGTTTGCCTACTAGGCCAACCAACTATTGATATTCCCAGCAGCCTCAGCAGTCGTTTTACTGCTGTTTTGCAAATCTTAATATGCTAAGTTGCCATATATTTACCCGTTATACTAACCCTCAGTATGTTTGGATTTTCATAGTGCATGCCAGTATTATCTCACAGCAGTGCTGCATGTAACTACAGCCTCACAGGCCTGCACACCTGGCTGGCCTGACCCTTCTGCTTGTTTAGACTGAGCATTCGAACAGCACCTCTCCCATTTATCAGAGTTAAGTCAGTCACAGTGGGGTTGCAGCAAGCCCTGGTTGACTGTCCGGAAATCAAAAAAGGTTGAGCCTGACTCAACCTTTTGCATTACATGCAACAGTGCCACTGTGTGATTTTTTTTTTACATTATTTTGCTTTGCACATGGGTCATTCCATCTCAAATCATTCCATTTTTGGAACACGTTCTGCTCGACCAGCTCTAATTTGCCTAAAAATATGCTGCAGTCCAAAGTTTGGACATATATAATGATTGATGTGAAATGATATCAAATACTTTTTCAAGATATATATCTGAGATAATGTTTGAACAAGAATATCTCAAAAACTATTGAAGGTAAAAGCCTCATATTTTTTGCTACCATTTTTTACCATCAAAACAAATCACTGTCTCACTCATATCCCAAACATCAGGCCTTGCTCCTTGCAGGCTCCATTGTTAAATCAGGGTTATATTAGGTTTGAATTCTCCGTCATATTTTAATCTTTAGATTACTATTAGCCACTCTGGCGTGCAACTCAGTTGAACCAGCTGTGTGAGGGTTTAGTAGCACCTAGCACTGGTGGATAACTTTTCCGCACGCCATGCCTTTACAAGCAGGCAGGAAGAAATAACTTAACCATAGGAAAACATTTTTCACCAGTGTTTTGTTTATATGCACCATTTGGGTGCGTCATGTTGGACTATTATAGAAAGGAAAAGGCCCCCATGTAGCTATTAAGTGCTGGGCAGCCACACAGAAAACTTGCAGAAACAGGTTTGTCTATTTTGCCTGCAGCAAGCACATTCTGAGGACACCACCTACCCGATCGGAGGTGGTTCAGCACCGTTAGTGTCCTCTCAGTGACTCAATTCAGCACATTATACAAGGCAAGCACCAACCTCAGCCTCCTTATCAATCATTACTTTGAATAGAAAGCAACAGAATTTACTCCTATCGGCTCTTCATATATGCACTGAAACCTACAGAATCAGTCAGGTTAACTCAAGTGTGTGGCTGTGCAGGTAATCCACAGTCAAACACAAGCAGTCAAAGGGTGACGACTCACTCTCACAGAGTAAACTGTGCTAGCCTTCCCTATTCATAGAGAATTAGAACCATCATGACTTTATTTGCAAGAATTTACTGTTTATTATTTTCATACCGTGTTGTACAACATTGAGCATGTTGGGGGTTAAGCAGGTGAAATGAATAGGAATATCCTTTAATAGCCATATATAGTAAAACTAACTCATGAGTGTATTTCCTGTCATCACACAAACAACATTCTTTCACCATAACTCATGCTGTGTTGCCGTCTACTGTTATTATTACTGCATTGCCTAGCAACCACTTTCTCATCATTGCTTACACGTCCCCTCTATAATGTCTGTTTCATGGCTTGGTGTGTGTGTGTGTGTGTGTGTGTGTGCAAGTACACACACACCTGGGTGTGTTTATAGTGATAATTCAGATAGCACCTAGTGTAAATGTTACAGTAAATGAGGGGCTGGAATAAGAAAATTGTAATATTCAAACAGCAGACTGCTTGGCATATACCCGCATTTACCTGTTTGAACAAGTAATAGAGAAGCGAGGAGATATCATCAAACCTCCCAACCCTTTTAGCCTCATACCCTGTGAACGCCAGCTTTGATAGTAGTAAATTATTAACTTGTGCTCATAAAACACACTC
Organism: Etia nguti; assembly: GCA_015106755.1. Lineage (NCBI taxonomy): Eukaryota > Metazoa > Chordata > Actinopteri > Cichliformes > Cichlidae > Etia > Etia nguti. Next base: position 54,388 of record VUQG01010021.1, on the reverse strand, counting down.
TGCCAACAGGATGCCTGTAGTTTGCTGATTATCAGTGCTTAAATGACACTAAAGCTAAACCTATGGCCTTACTTCACATAATAACAAGCATAATAACAAAAATGTGAAAACCCATGCTGGAATATAGTTCAATAAATCTGCCAAAACAAATATAATGCAGTCTTTTAGGTAGTGATGATGGAAGAAAAGACATTTTAATGTTTTTTTTTTAAGAAATTATATTAAACCTCATCTAATGAACCTCATACTCCAAATGTCCAAATAAAGAATGAACTCTGACAGAGTCTGATGTCAGCACTGAAAAAGATGAAAGGTCATGAGGTTACCCCGTCTACAGGAAGATCATTTCAGGCAATTATAATTATATATGGTTTCAAAACATAAATTTTTGAAACAAGCATTTTGTGCTCAGTAGAAGGAGATTGAATTTAAGAAACTGTGTGTCTGTGTGGGTCATCTCTGAGTACTCCGGCTAGCTCCCACAGATCAAAGACATGCACAGGGTTAGGTTTACCGGTGATCCTTAATTGGCCTTAGGAGTGGCCTTGTGAGTGTGAATGGTTGTCTGTCTCTCTATATTAGCCCTGTGACAGACTGGTGACCTTTGTATGGTGTACCCCGCCTCTCATCATATGATAACTGGGATCGGGCATCCAACGTGAAATTCTGCCAAATCAAATCTTCCCTGTTACCTGCTGTGACGACGGAGCAGCCGAAGTTAGCATTCTTTCTTTTATGCAACACCAGGAAACTTTCATTTGACACACCCGTGCATACTTTGGAGTGAAAGTTATGTGTGAGACCCAGACACAGATTAACACAGAGACGAATACTTCTGTTTCACTGTCAGAGGACATCAGTGATTAAGGGTGGAAGGGAGGCCCACACCTTAATTATCTCACCATGAGTGATTTACAGACAGATCGGACTGTGAACATGCAGAACAGCTCTGCATGCATGAGCTACCTTGAATAAATCAGTAGGTGTAATTACCTTGATTTTAATATGACTGACCTGCATCTCAGGGACAACCTTTTAATATTATCTTCTGTCATTCTTACACACCATTTCTGTCAACACAAAATAAAACTTTGCTAACTAAACACATGCTCCTACAAAGAGAGGTTTAGAAAAACAACATAACCAGTGAGAACCAAAACAATGCAATTTAATCTGCATGCAAATAAGCAAAGAATATTTGACCTTTTGTTGTTGTTGTTTTGTGGAGTCATTACTAGCACAGAGCAAACAGAAAACCAGTCTGTGCTGTTGTAAAAGTTTAACTGTAGAAAGATCTTCTGAGATTCCTCCATTCGCAGAGCTACACACCCAATCCTAACTGGGGGTTGCCTTCAGGGAGAGTTGCTCAGTTCTGTCAATACATGGTTCGAACCAAACTGGTTCCAGCTGACAAGTTGGACCTGCTGTCAGCTGCCCCAGAGTTATGCAGCAGTTTAAGCAAAGTGTCCTTCCCCTCATGCTCCGCAGGGAGTGAACAACTCTTTGATCAGCATCAGTGGAAAATGACAGCTGACAGCCGTGTTAAACCAGGTAACATTTCTGACATGTCAGTAAACCAAACATAAGAATGTTTTGGATTGCTGAGAGGGGTGCAACAGTGAAGGTGTGAATGACATATTGTGCTTGCTAAATTACTTTTACTAGGCATTGGCCCAATTAAGTTGATTATACACCTGTCATTTCAGAACGGAGAAAGTTTATTTTTGCTCATTATTAAGGATAAAATCTCTGCGACAGGCTGGCAACCTGTCCAGTGTGTACCCCGCCTCTAGTCCTGCAGTAGTTGGAATAGGATCCTGAATTGGACAAGCAGAAGAGGATGGATGGATGGATGGATGGACGGATGGATGGAGGGATGGATGGATGTATGGATGGACGGATGGATGGATGGACGGATGGATGGACGGATGGATGGATGGAAGAGAAAGTGTTGCAACAAATGCAAATTTACAATTAAGGTGATTTTCCATTCACCCATCTATTGTCTTCCACTTACCCAATTTAGGGTCGAAAGAATGGGCTGGATCTTATCTCAGCTTACACTGAGAGAAGGGTTGGGTACACCCTGGACAGGTCGTCATCCTAATACAGGGCTGACACAGAGAGACAGACAACCTTTCACACTCACAATCACACCTATGTTCAATTTAGAACTGGAAAGAAGTCATTCAAGCTCCAAAAAGGTGAGGGCCTGAGCCAGGATCAAATCAGTGCAATGAAATTTCTTGTAGTACCTGCAAGAAACTGTCAAAATGCAATGCAAGTGTCCTGCATCATGACCTGAAAAAATGATATCATCAGAAAGCAGTACCTGCTGCAGGTGCGTGCTTCAGTTTCACAAAAGAAAAGAGGCACACCTCTAGCAGGCATCCAGAACATGCACCCTTGCTTTTTGTTGATGCGGATCCTCTATCTGTCAGTCACCTCCACCCCAAGACTGCAGAGGCATTAAGACCTGTTGCTCAAGCTGAATAGCAGGTCTTTTTTTATAGTAAAGAAACACGTCTTAAACGTTTTGTATCAGAACTTGTGCAGACAAATTCTGGATGAGACTAATTGATGTAGCAATTACCCAAATTGCCGCTAGTGTGGTTTTAGAGCACCGAGACTACTAAATCTGCCTGTTCACACCACTAAATCATAAAAACACTGGAAAGACATGATGCAAGTCATCGTCATTGCAGGCAGTTGTTATAACTTGATCACTCACCACTTCAGGCTAGATTTTCTATTTGTAATGATGTCATCATACACAATAAGTCGATTATCTTCTGAAAGCAATGCCAAAGTTTATGTCAGACATTTGAACAAGTCTAGGAAGAAAAAAAAACTTTGTCTTTCATGAGCTAATGGTGTGACTCATTACTACTTTAGTATTCTATTTTTTTAGTAGGCTTATGCATGCCCTGTGTTTTTGTGTTGGTTGGCTACGTGATACAAAAGTTACTTGAGGTGCATTACAAGCCGATCATGTTGAATGAAAATTCACTGCAGTGTCAAGCTAATTAAATTAAAGCAAGTATTAGATTGCTGTTTATACTGTTTAAAGATCTCTTAATGTAATGATAGAGGTTTAAGAGCACAGTGTTACAGGATTTGCATGCATGCAGGTGGGTGACACGGAGAAAAGCATTTATTATTTCATCACATTCAGGCGTGAACACATTTACTCTCAAGGGAATCCTTCGTTCAGCTGTACATTCTATAGATTACATAACATAGACGTAGAATTAGCAACTGTGAATATGCTCTAAACCCCTAAGCTATCAGTGACTCACACAGCCAAACACAGCAACTGCCAAGTTTCTTTCATATTTCTTGTCACTATAGCCTCTCCCCACCCCTCACAGCACAGGTGTAGGTTTCGCTTAAGCATTGGGAGGGAATACAAGCGGGTGGGGTCCGCCTCATTTTGTGATGGAAATGTCTCTATGTAAAGAAAAGCACCTAGGTGACTTCAGAATGTATATTTGAATATGTTTAATCGAGTCTCTCAAGCTAAATGACTGCAACATGTCATTATAATTTAAAGTTCTCTCTTCCATACTCTCTGCTTTGTCCTGTCTGCCCAGGCCCTCTTCTTCTTTTCTCTTTCCCATCAACCCGACCGGGCATGACAGAGGACTGCCCCTCCCTGATCCTGCTTCTGTTTGAGGTTTCTTCCTCTTAAAAGGGAGTTTTTCCTTCTCAGTGTCACAAAGTGCATGTTCATAGGCAGTCATGTGATCTTTGGGCTTTTCTCACAGATACTGTAAGGTCTTGACCTTACAGTATCAGTATCTTGCTTTTGTGAATTGGCACTACAATTACTTAGAAAATACTAACAGAGTCTCAAAACTTAGATGATTTTCAGCAAGAATAAAGTGTCCTCAGATACATTCACTGACTACTTTATTAGGTACACTTTGCTCATACTGGACCGTTCACTCTAGAAATAGTTATGTGTAAATAGTTGTGTGCGAAAATCCCAGTAGATCTACAGTTTCTGAAATAGCCATACATAGCCATTCTACATATGCCCTTGATTTCTTTCATGGTTTGATAGAGCTGAGGTGTTAAATGCATGAGTCTTAAATATTGAGGGGGGCATGCTCAGTGCATCTATCCTGAATTCTACACCTCACACCTATAGCTTATGGTATTTCTAGTAAATGAGTGTGTTTTGTTACGGTAAGTATTTGTTTAGACATGATCAATTCTGTGCTTGTCACTCTGACAAAGTCTTTCTTCACAGGCCTGAAAAGGGTGCTGTGGCAGATATGACACAATGGGGCAGTGTCAGTGCTTTTCAACACAGCAACCTGCAGATTAGTCAGCTTTTCCTGTTTCAACAAGAATGATGCACATTAGTCCAGCAGTACTGCTGCGAGGAGTCTGTTATTCACAGCGTACTTGCAATGTAGTACAACGGATCCTCAGGGCAGATGACACAACCGACTGAATGAATGTTGCAACATCACATTGAATTAATGAATGAAATTGCATCAAGGACCTGAGGTTATGGATACAGTAGCTGGTCTACCGCTTCTGGGACAGATGGGTCAACAAGCCATGCAGCACCGTGCTGTTCTGTGTGTCACAGCAGAGTATCACTATAGCAAAAGACATTCAGAGCAGATGGCTGCACAAGGCAATAAAATCATCACCCACTGGTTTAAGTTTAAGTAGTTATAAAAGACCAAGTATAAAATAAATAAAGAACAGGCTGCTGGGTTAAATAAGCATGGATAGATCATAAAAGAAACTGGATACTACAGAGCATATACACCAGACAATATACTTGTGACCTATTCCTGGTTGGGTCTGAATTACTGAGGCCATTGGGGATACAGGACTGTCATGGTCTGAACTACAATGGCGGACAGGTTAAGTTACTTTGCTTAGAATTTTTTTTCTTTTTACAATTTTGCTATTTCAGTTTAACATTTAATGTTTTAAGGCTGTTTTACACAAAGACATTCAAAGCAGCTACAGCATTAAAAATGCTGTATCACCACCCGCTGACACCCTTGAAAAAGAAACTGTTCCCAGCAGAGGTAAAGTCCAAAAAATCATTAGTTTTCATTTTCCAACTACATTTTTTTGCACATAACAACAAGCACCGTATTTAATTTAACTGAGCTTGGATTTTGTTGCATTTTGACTGAGCTAGCTGGTTCCCATTGTTTCCAGGCTTAGTGCTAAGCTACACTAACTGTAGGTTGCAGTTAATATGCAGGAAGGCATAGATGGTATCATGTGTTCTTATCTAACTCTCTACTAGGAAAGCAAATGAAAGTGCCGAGCTATCTTTGTAGTTTCACCTTAATGAAAAGGTAAAAGTAAATTTCTTGTATTCATCTTTTGAAAGTAAAACCTGATGCAGTTGTGTTGACTAAATTCAGTTTGAGCAAAGCTGGGCATGTTGAGTTCAGGGAGGATATTTAAAGCATGATAAGCCTGAGTTTATAGCTACTACTTTCATTTCAGCTCTGCTGTTACTATGCTGTTATAAACACTGACTGTTTTTCCCAATCAGACTTTCAAACCTGAACATGCTCTAGTCTGTCCCTGTGTCTGGCTGCAGTACATTAAGTGTCGTGAACAGTGGGTGGGATTGTGGTATTTGCAAAGTTTTCTGTTTATAACCTCATGAGAGGTTCTATGGCCTTGGGTGGGGCACCAACACCACCCATAATTCATGTTCAAACCTGTTCCTAGATGAGCTCAAAAGGCCTCTTAAGGAACAATGGACTGTAAGAGAAAACCTTCCTGTCCTCAGATATGTTGCATGTGTTCCTTCCAAGCACTTGCAGATTCTCAACAATGTCAGCTTTAGTATGAAATGTATTTATGAAATGTATGTTTTAGGGGGCGGGGGTGTTGTTTGTTTGATGTTTGCTTTTTGTTTTAATTTTTTAGGGTATGTGCTGGATTACTTTGTTTTGGTCACACTTTATGTGAGCTTTTAGTTGGTGTTAAGAGAAAATATGACAGTTGCAGACATTTTTGAGGAAGGCCTAACATTCAGTTCATTTTGTGAAAGAGAAACTCTTGAAATAGGGTGAACAAGGCAGGCTGGGACTTGCCAGGTATTCCAGGGAAAAGCTTGTGTGGATTATCATCCTTTCTCATGTCAGATGTCGAAAGCATGCTTTATCAAAAGCGGCACTTGTTTGTGTTGGAGAAAGCAACTGTTAGCAGCCGGAAGAAACAAGATAGCAAGTCCCTTGAGGTGATTTCCAGTGCTTTGTAATGACTGCTCTGTGCATCTTTAAGGCGTTTCTATTCATTTTCTGAAGGCGTGACATTCACTTTCTTATCAAGCTAACAAACTACTGAAAAATTAACAGCCTTAGTGAATTTCAGCACAAACACAACACAAGCACATCATGTAGATTTCTGTTTGAACGTTTATTATTGTGCAAACAGGACTCAGAAAGTAGAAGTCACGAGAACTCGTGTGGCTGCTCTTCATCACATTTAAGAGTTTGACTACAACAGGTTTGTCACTCCCTGCTCAGCATATAATGGCCCCCTTTTAAAAGTTGCTACATTGTGAATTACAGGTTGGTGTGATGGCAGTGCCTCCTGTTGGTTGAAGTACACCAAGTGAAAACACAAGTAATACTGCCACCTCCTGGCTTAAAAAGTGTGGTGCAGTCATTGTTTTAACTCTTTAGCCCTCAAAAGCCTACAGGGAGTAAGCCTTGAAGCTATTTTCTTAACTGGGAGGTTTCCCTTTATTTCAGGGCTGCTTGTAGAACAAACTCAAACTATTCAAATGGTCGTCAAACCACATCTTTATTAATATATATTGTGAGGTCAACACTCGTCATTAAGGGTATAGGGAGGTCATCAAATATCATCTTTAAGAAGAAAAGAGTTAAAGTCTTGCACTGCTTCAGGTGACAGAAAAGAGTTTTTGGATATTTAAGCTCGATAAGCACCACCGTATTAAAGATATCGGAAGGAAACGTGTGTTTACACTTCTTCATACATTTTTTGGGTGAAAATCGGATAATGGAAAAGGATGTGCTTTTTCTAAATCTTCAACAACAAATCATGAATTTCTCAAAACAGGATGGAAAATCACTCTTTGGCCACAGCTTCGGCCTCCACCTGCTCCGGCTCCTTCTTCTCCACAGCATCTGGTTCCTCGGCTGCTGCTGCTGCCTTCTTCTCCTCCTCCACCTGCTCCTTCTCCTCCTCCTTCTTCTCCTCCTTCTCTTTTTTCTCCTCGGTCTTCATCACCACTGTCTCCGTCTTGGTGACTGTGGTGCTCTTCACTGCCGCCCCCTCGACGGCTGACGTAGAACCGCTGCTTGCTTTGACTTTATCAAAGGAACTGCTGACGTAGGATGGGATGTAGGAACTCTCCAGACCGTAGGCATTGTAGTTCACACCTACACATTCAGAGGATGAAGTGAGTGATTAACACTGACATGTGCTAATATCTCAGAGAGCTGATATTATAAGATTCTAACAATATAAGTTGTATCCTCAGATATGATATCTAGATAACATGGCTTCAGTCATGGCAAGGTTATGGGCTTGTCTGACCAGTAAGATGCTCTATATAGCAAGAATTAAAGAAAGCAGAACTAGAAATAGTTGCACAGATGTATGAACTTACAAGTCTGCTTGGACACAGTGGTCTGAATTCCAATTGCCAACCTTCAGGAAGAAAGAAATAATAAATAAAAGACAAGAACATGCAAAATAGCACGAGTATATTGCTATGTAAGATGTAAGATGCAGGAGAGCATAGGTGCGCTCACAGTAACAGATTACCTGTTCTCCTCTCCTTCCAGCAGTTTCCTGTATGTAGCAATCTCAATGTCCAAAGCCAGCTTAACATTCATAAGTTCCTGGTATTGGCGGACTTGCAGTGTCATATCCTGTTTGGCTCTCTGAAGAGCTTCTTCCAACTCTCTGATGCGGAGTTTGGCATCTTTCACCGCCAGTTCGCCGCGTTCCTCAGCTTCTGCGATCTGAGCTTCCAAACTGCTTCGCTAAAAGTGGGAGAAGCCGAGCAGAGTGAAGCATTGAATTCAATGGTCTTCATAGGGGCGGCAATGCACTTTGAATTATTATCTTAATGTCAAAACATCAAATCAGTGGAATGAACAAAAGAAAATCTCTGTCCCTCACCTGAGCTTTAACCATGTCGATTTCAGACTGGAGCCTCACTATCCTGCGGTTCATGTCAGCAATCTCAGCCCTGGTTGACTTCAGGTCTTCTCCATATCTACCTGCTGACTGCTCCATTTCTGCATACTGGCATAAAAGAGACAGATCGTAGTGAAACTTTAAAACACAAAGTGATACTGCTGGCAGGTTTTGTTGCACAATTAATTTGACATGGGGATCAGGAAATCACGTTGCAGCACTCCAACATACAGTGTGCAATCTCCAGATCCATATTTACTTTCTGCTCTTTGACTTCTTTGTACATGAAACTTTTCAGTATGTTGCAATAAAAGTAAAGGAAGATAGCTATGAATACCAGGAGACAATAGAGGTCAGAGGAGAAGAGAAGGCATCCCACACCATCTGCCACAAGTAAAAATCTTGTACCATGCAGAGATTTCGAGTTCATGCTCTTAGGTTTTTAAGTGTTCGTGAAAATTAAATAAGCTTGATGGAGTGTCCTCACAGACAATGATCTATTGATTGTGGGCTTTAGCTTCCTATAGCTTTGTGGTCCCACCTTGGTCTGATACCATGACTCAGCCTCCTCTCTGCTCCTTTTGGCAATGTCTTCATATTGGGCACGCACTTCAGCGATAATTGCATCCATGTCCAGATTACGGCTGTTGTCCATCTCCACCACAACAGACGTGTCCTTTATCTGGCTCTGCAGCTCATTAATTTCCTATGCAGGACAAAAAAGAGGGAAAAAAAATACAACTTTGGTGATACCTCCTGTATAAACATTTTTTATTAGGCCGGAAGCGAAAAAAAATAAAAAGTAGTAATTACTGCATCGTAGAGCTGCTTCAAGAATTCAATCTCATCTGAAAGTCCATCCAGTTTGGCCTCGAGGTCCACTTTCATCATGTATGCCGCATCTGTGTCCTTTATTGGAAAAAAGACAGCTTTGAGAACATTCATTGTTTATTAAAGTCAAAGTTTAAAAAGAGGGCATTTTTTTCCTCACTGAGCATGAATGATAATTGTAGTTTCAAGATCAAGCATTTACTACAAAGTCTACACAGACCTTCTTTAATAAGACGAAGTTGTTCTCACACTCATTGCGCTTGTTGATCTCATCCTCATACCTGGGGAAAAGGAGATTTTTTTTTAGTCTGTATATAAAGCAAGACGGGCAGTGTGCCATCATCATGGTGGGAAAGATGCTTTATCAGTACTGATAGCTCCATAAGCTATTATGGAAATGGTTCTATAAGTTACCATCTTTGCCTAATATGTGAAAAATCCCAGTGTCTGCCAGGGAAAGCATGCAGATCTGTGTGCTGTGGCGACCCCTTCTGAATAAGGGAGCAGCTGTTTAAATCACAAGCTATTCTGGTAAGAAAACCTCCATGAATACATGTGTTGCTGAGAGTGAATATTAACAGTCAATATTCAGGGTTATTGTTATTTTTGCTCCACCACACTGCAAATGATTATTTTTATCTTCTTATCCGCTCAATCTTCTTGAAACTTTGGATTCCTGACAGGAAGTTAAAAATAGCTCTGCGGGCTTCATAAAAGCCGAACTGTACAACTCGAGGAAAACTGGAAAAACAGTATCGCTGGCAGGTTAAAGAATTTCCCAAATCTGGGACAAATAAAGTATGTCTTATGCTAGAGTGCAAGATTAAAGTGAAAAATCCCAACTCCACCCACTTGGTTTTGAAGTCCTCCACCAGGCCCGTCACGTTGTGCAGGTCAGACTCCAGTCTGACTTTTTCGTGACCCAAGTTGTCCAGCTGCTTGCGCAGGTTGGCAATGTAGGCCTCGAACATAGCATCGATGTTTGAGTGAGATATGGTCTGCTCATGCAGAAGTTTCCATTTGGTCTCAAGCATTTTGTTTTGCTGTTCAAGGAAGCGTACCTGAAGATTGAAAGGTGGATGCATGCATAATATAAAAGGAAGGAAACATGTGAGGGGCAGAAACGAGTGAGTGTATGTGATGACTGAAGCTCTGATTCGGTGGATGAAGGAAAACAATTGCGAAGTTACACAAATATCAAACCTCGCCATAGAAAACAATAAATAATGGAGTGGTTGGTCACTGGGATATGTGGTGGATAGGGTGGGTGTGACTGAAGAGTTTTGTTTGAATCCAAAACATACAGAGATTAACTGAAAGGAAAAAAATGAGGAACTGGACTTCTCTGGCCTCCAGCAACCTCTAACTGTCACAGCAAATACTCCTCGCTCAAGTTTAACCCACTGTGTCGGGTTTCAACACAACGTGGCACTGTTTCTCACTTGTCACACAGCTTGCCCCTTTTACAGCTCTTTTATTAAGCGTCATAACCTTGGGTGGGGTCCCTGCTAACCACTCAGCAAACACAGGAGAGGCACACTGCTGTTTGTGGGTGTGCCATATCACACCAGTACGCAGAGGAGTGGACGAGTGAGCTTTGTTTTACAAGCAGGAGAATTAGCCTCAGCGTGATTGATTTTTATGTCAACTTCTATCCCAACCTACTCTCCTGGAAGCTTTGTGAAACTAGAGGGTCTGTTTGTGGGTTACAGCGACAGATAACAAAAGAATGTGGTAGGTCTCTGGTGATGAAAATTCAGGTCATGAATGTTGAAAATAATTCGGTAAATTAGACTTCTGGTCGGTAGACACCTGACACTTTGCTCTCTACTTTCACAACCACTTGTTTTGCAGAATATTGCTCGTATGGGGAATGCACTCCTTCGAGCAAAATTCCTCTGCTCTTCATCCCACTCCTGTACTCTGTATCCAGGTTGATCCTTTTATCTGAGCTCTATGATCTCGCCTGAGAGTGAAAACACTGGAAGCAGGAAAGCCATTAAGCAAACCAGGCAATATTCCCAGCAGACTGTATAGATGGCACATTGTTGTGAAGTTTTGACAGGGAATGTCTTAAGGATGATCTCTGCTGTGAAATCAAGCATCTTTCACTTATTTCGGCTTGCAGCGTATCTCTGCAGTTTTTCTGTGCTGTTTTGCTACTGTGTGTCACATTTAGTTTCACCCCAGCACTCCTGTCACTTATAGAGGTATGGATTGTTTGCTGTTGGTGTTTTGCAGTTTGTATGTGCTTTCTGCAGCATGAATTTCAAACACAAGATTTCACATTTCATTACAACCTCGACTGACCTTGTCGATGAAGGAAGCAAAGCGGTTGTTCAGGGTCTTGATCTGCTCCTTCTCTTGAGTACGGATTGCCTGGATGGTGGGGTCGATCTCCAGGTTCAAGGGAGCCAACAGGCTCTTGTTCACTGTCACTGCTGTGATGGGGGCCACAAATTCATTGGCCATGCCACCTGCTACACCTCCACCAAAGCCTGAATATCCAAACTCTACGCCACCTAATCTTTGTCCGGATCCCCCAGCAGCAAACCCACCGACAGTCTTAAAGCTCCCAACACCCACAGCTGCACCACTGCTGCCCACTCCTCCATATGAGCTGCGGACAGCGTAGCTCTGCCTGGCACTCCCCACACCATGACCTCCGTAGCCAGAGAAGGAGCGGCTGCTGAAGCCCTGCGTTGGGCTTCTGGGTGAGGACACAGTGGAGTAGGTGGTGGTCTTCACAGCTCTGACAGACATGGTGTAGGAGGAAGTCTGTAGCACTGAGGTGGTGTGAGAGGAGAGACTGCTGAGAGGAGAGTCAGGCAGACAGACCGACCCTGGTCCTGTGTACTATTTATCAGAGTAGGGGAGGAACCCTGCCGAGGTGCGATTGGCTGGTGTCCTCAGTAGGGGAGTGAAGGATAAGGGGGGAGAAAGAGCAAGAGGGGGAGAGATGAGGGAATGTCAGGGGAGAAAATTGCATCATGTTACACATTTACAGCACACTAAAAGCACAAGAATTACGTAATATCAGAATGCTTTTTTTTATATAAAAAACTACTTGCATCCAGTTTTCCAGAGCTTCTGCAAGTAGAAGCTCTGGAAAACTGGAAAACAATCTTTGTGATGTTGCATTTTCCATCTTCATAGTGACAGTTGCATTAAAATTATTTTGCATCCAAGTTTACTTCACATGCTTTAGTCACACCTTGGACACATACGATCTACATCCTCATTGTATTTTACACATACTTATACACACGCAGCAAACACTGGGTATAAGGAACGCGTACACCACTTTATGAGCTTCTCTTCTACTTTATAACACCTCTGACAGGCTGTGATATATGGCAAAGTGAATTGTGCTTGGACAGTATGATGCCCTCTCCTAGCTGGTGGGCAGTGACTGTGTAAACCCACAGTCACTGCGTATCTTTTGAGATATGTCTTTTAACATTTATTACCAAATGTTTTATTACATGTTGGACCATATTTGTGCAAATGTGCAGCTTGCAGAAAGAAACTATGTAATGGGCTGGGTGTTTCATTATCAGCAATAATTGCCACCAAACTATGCTATGTACACGCACACATTGATAAACATTCCTTCTATATCAGCTGGTGAAGCTCAAACACAGTTTGTCTTGTTTTTCACCACCTCAGTCTTAAATAGCTTCACACACCCAAAGAAATACTGATAACCCCATGAACACAATAAAATACAGAGACTATATATCAGACACAGACATATAGATATGTATAAGGTAGGTAGGTAGGTAGGCAGGTAGGTATAGATAGATAGATAGATAGATAGATAGATAGATAGATAGATAGATAGATAGATAGATAGATAGATAGATAGATAGATAGATAGATAGATAGATAGATAGATAGATAGATAGATAGATAGATATGTGAATGTTTCCATGGTTCTACAAGAAAAACACTTTTTCCTACTTATTTAAAACATGAGCTCCATCCATCAACTCACATTGTGGAAATCTTCATTGATTTATCACTTGGCAGATTTATGACTCATGATCTTTTCAGGGCAATTCAATGGCTGTTGCCTAATTTAACCAGAATAACCCAACGTCTTCCCTCTACCAACATTTTCAGCATACGTCTGTTCTTTGTTTTTCAGGTTTTATCTGTCAGGGGGGGAAAGACCACCTATTTATGAGCTCACGGAAGGAGAGAAATCCCATGGTACACTGCCATGTGCAAAATAAATGTGAACAGGCACAAGGGGGTACGTCTTATGGAAAGTACAACCGGAAAAAAGACTTGTAGGCTGATCAAAAAATGTGTGTTTCACTTGGCTAATCTCAAACGGTGACGTGGTCCTTCACAATGGAGCACTTGTGCTAAAGTTGGAGACAACCATATATGTACAAGTCAATGCCTTTTTGCTGTTTCACTAACTCAGCCTCTCCGACGAGCACTAGCTCATGAACAGAGCTGCACTTTGTGTTAATTTTATTTTTTAGCACATGATTAGAGCTAGTTGTCTCATCTCTCCTGATAATTGCTAATTTTTTCTGTGTGAGAAAAGTGAAAAGGTTAATTTCAGAAGTTAATCCCCCAACGCTCCTCTGAGGCTGGTGATGTTATGGTTTGTGTGAAGCTGCAAGATGACACAACAGGACAGGAATGTGCTGAGAAAGATCCACATACATGCTACAAGCCAGAGAGGAGGGGTGCTGAAAAGATGAGCTGGTGGGGTATATGAGAGGGCAATTAGCAGAGATAAGAAACAAAGCTATTTCACAACCACTGACTCTCACTGAGAAGTTCATTTTGGACAGGGTGATGCACAGCAAGTTAACTTACAGTTACATGAGCAGTTATCAGTGACTCATTCTTTTTACAAAACAATATGCTCATTATTATTATAAAACCCAACAATATACATACAGTTGGGGTAATAATTGTTTGATTGCCTGCTGAATTTGTAAGTTTGCTCACATACGAAGAAATAAATGGAGAGAAACGGAATATCAACCAAAATTACAGAAAAAAAAAAAAAAATTGCATAGAAGTTGTAAATACATTTGCATGTCATGTGGTGAAAAAAGTATTTAAACCCCAAGCAATACATGACTTAGTACTTGGTGGAGAAGCCCTTGTTGGGGAGCACAGTGGTAAGACATTTTTTGTAGTTGGTCACCAGGTATGCACACATCTGAGGAGGGATTTTGGCCAACTCCGCTTTACAGAAACTCTCTACATCCTTTAGGTTTCTTGGCTGCTGCTTGGCAACTCAATGCTTTAGCTCCCGCCACAGATTTTCTATTGGACTAAAGTCTTGAGACTGGCTAGGCCACTCCTTGACCTTAATGTGCTTCTCCCTTAGCTACTTCTTTTTAGCATTGATGGTATGTTTTAGGTCCCTGTCATGCTGGAAGACCCATCCACGGCCCATCTTCAGAACTCCCGAAGAAAGGTCCTTATCCAAGATTTTATGGTAGATGGACCCATCAATCGGCCCCACAGTGCAGTGACCTCATCCTGTACCCTTAGCAGAAAAACAGCCCCAAAGCATAATGTTTCCACCTTTGTGATTGACTGTGAGATTTATGTTCTTTGGATCATACCCAGCATACCCAGTTGATGCCAAAGAGCTCGTTTTTGGCTCTTTGGCTCGTTTTTGATGCCAAAGAGCTCGTCACAACAGAACTTTCTCCCAAGCCTTCTCTGAATCACTTAGATCAGGGGTGTCGAACTCCAGGCCTCGAGGGCCGGTGTCCTGCAGGTTTTAGACATCACCCTGGGTCAACACACCTGAATTAAATGATTAGTTCATTACCAGGCTTCTGGAGAACTTCAAGACATGTTGAGGAGGTAATTTAGCCATTTAAATCAGCTGTGTTGGATCAAGGACACATCTAAAACCTGCAGGACACCGGCCCTCGAGGCCTGGAGTTCAACACCTGTGACATAGATGTTCATTAACAAACGTCATTGCAACTTATTGAGATCATTGCAATTCAGAACTCTGATAGTCATGTGGAGATAATCAACCAATAAGTTTTAAATCTGTAAATAAATTGCCACAGACTTGTGGATACCTAGCTGCTCCACCAGGGTCGGGTTTTGGCTTTCTGCAGGAATCTCTCCAGAAGTTGGCCCAGAAGGTGCCGAGACAGAACTCGTTTATCAAGAACTCAGAAGGTCAACAAGAAAAAATGAAAAGACTGCCTCCACAGAGATATAAAGACTCAGATTTATACACTTGGGTCTATAGTTGGGTTGCTGGGGTGGGAATGATTACCGGCCTTCTACTTACAGGGTGGTGGGTCTTGGAGGACAAATGTTGATCCCTGTTTAAATGGTCGACATGTAGAGTGTAACTGACTTGTGGCATAGCTGGCTCTGGCCTTGGACTGTGTGTTTTATCCTTTTGCAAGTGGGACACTGGACTGTACTATTCCCTAATTTTTTTGATCATTGTACTAATACATATTATCTTTTAAAATTTTATTGGTTGTCATCTTTTGCCCACAGCTGAGATGGTTGGTCAGACCTGGAATCTGATTGTGTGTGGGGAATCTTGTGGGCACTGCAAGATTTTAATCTGTAACGGTGTCTGTGATTGATTAATTGTAATTTGAGTGCCACATGGGCACATAGCCAATCTAAGGGAGCCAGAATTCTGGCTCAGTTGTAGGGGATCAAATACTTATTTCAATCAATGACATGCAAATCAATTTATAACTGTTATATAATGGGTTTTGTTTTGTTTTTAATTGTTGATATTCTGTCTCTCTCCATTAAAATTAAACTACCATGAAAATGACAGGTGGATTATTTCTTTACAAGTGAGAAAAGTTATGAATTCAGCAAGTGATCTAATTTTTCCCCCCACTGTGTAGCTTTCATTTGATAGATACATAATAAAAGATTAAAATGCAGATACTTATAATTGGCATAAAAAGCAGGCATGCAAAAATATTCATTACAGTAAGAAGTGGCCTTGCTGGGTTTTTTTTGGTCTTAAAAGTTGGACTTCGCTGTGTTTAAGAGGACCTTGCCAAGCCTTAAAAGCAATCAAAGGTATGTGCTATAAAACTCTTTTCCTGCTTCACCCTTGAATGCCTGTTCAAACAAAAAACTTCCACATACAGTGATGAAATACACATTTACGCGCTTCTCAAAGGACATAAACTATGTCCACCCCTTCTTCCGCTACAGTGGTTTTGTTTGCTTTGAGACGTGTGCCCCCTGGTGGTTGGACCATGGAGGTGGACTCAGTAAAGTGAATCCACCTCCATGTATAAAGTGAGTCATTTATTTGTTGGTACTGTGAAAACGTCTACATTGTGAACCTTGGTTTACAAGAGGAGCATAGTAAAAGATATTAAACTGAAAAATTATAGTGTGAATTACTTTCTTTAAAACTGAGAAATAGGGGATGGACTTTGGTAGAGAATAAACTTGCACATTTCCTCAAATACGTTTTGAAACACAATGAATAAAATAATAAAATTGACAATAAAACAGATATTTTTAAAAATCGGTTATATTACTGAACTCTGAAATGAACCTAAGCTACTTTGTCTCCTTGTGCACAGGGGCATGTAGGTGACTCTCCAGAACATCCGCTCGAACTCGTAGCTCGGACTCATTTTATGTCTTCCTGTGAAATGTCTTTGTGCCAGAAATTAAAATGACATCTCACAGAGAAAATGTCTCTTAGGCGACACAATTCAATAACCTCTGCTGTGTGAGCCTTCTGGTCTGCCAATGGTCCATATGGCCCAGTAACGTAGAAGATAAATTTGTTTGTACAATTCTACTGACAATATCTGGTGTGACCACCTCTATTCTTTAACAGAGCCTGAACTGTCTTAGGCAGCTTTCTCATCATTTCTGTAAGTAGTCATTCTCTGTTGAGATGATCCCACACTGCTTCAGTAATGTCGAGGTCCGGGCTCTGTGGCAAGGACATGACTTTCAGGCACTGATTATCTGCTGTAGATAGTTTTTAGGTTACAGGACACACTAAGGACACACTGCACACAGTGTTAAGATATGCCACGTTTTCAGCTAATAGCTCTTTGGGAATTGCCTCATTGGTGCAAAGATACCATTTTATGCCTTTCAAAATGTGTTATCTTTGACATTTCTCATAGAATCAAGTAAATAAATAAGAACAAATTTCATCCCCTCAGTTAGGTACCTTTTTTTATACTTGAATGATTCATAGGTCAGTGTTGAGTGGCTTGACATACAAAAATGCTCTGAAGTAGTCAGCTGGAAGGAATGGATTAAAAGTAAAACAGCAGCTAATCTCCAAAGAAAAACTGAAAGACCTTCAGAAAGCCTGGAGAACTAATGCTCAAGACCACTTTAAAAAAAAAAAAGTCTGGCTCCTGGGAAGCAAAACATAAATATCATAACATAAATATAAGTCAGGGATGGCTCACAACTTTTACACAGTACTGTATATACAAATTTAAACAAAGTCCCTTCTTTGGTATCTTTGAGCATCTTGGATGAGTCAGTAAAAGAATGATAAAAAAAAAAGAGGAAGGGAGGATGCAAAAATGTGAGTCACTTAGAGTATATCACACTCACATGCATGTCAGCATTGTTTTGTGTATGTGTGACGCGACCACAGATACAATATGTATGATAATAAATATGAATATCCATCTATGCAAATGTATATTTTGGATTTTGTATACATCTAGGAGCATACATTTTACGGTGGAAAGAAAGGAAACCGAAGAGAAAGAAGGAGGGAAGTAAAATTAATTCAAGGCTGCAGCAGGCCGAGCATGGCAGTAATCTGACAGTTGGCCAAAATTTGTAAAAGAACAGAAACTTCTGCAGTGGTTTCCAGACTCCTGCTGTGTGTTACTATGACTCACAGTCTCCATTCTCTCCAGTATCCTCTTATTTTCCTTTTATTATCTTTGGTTTAAAAAGAAATCTTAATGGTGTGAGCCGGGATTTAAAGAAAAGAGTCTTGATTGAATCGGGGATGTTTTCTGCAATTTAGAGATTAAGCTGTCTTATATAAAGCTGTAGCTCAAGTTTATTTCTCTGTTTGTGACTGCAAGGTTTGGGACTCACTATGCTGGGGAAAAGGTTGCCAACACACATTCAAACAAACGAGACGGCAGCCATGCAGTCATGAGGTATGAGTCATGCTGATTGAATTCATCGTTCCTCTAATCTGCCTCTGCTGCTGTGCATTCTTTGCGTTTTCTTTGCAATTTTGCCACTCTACAGTACAAGCTCTTCTCTTCTTACTGAGTGTTACTAAATGAAATAAGCAAAGAAATACACAGTAATAGGGTGGGAATGAGACATGGTGAAAGCTGATCGAGCTTGGAGGCGAGGGGAAGAACAGAAAAGAAAAGAATGAGGTTGCAGGGGGGGCGCAAGAGGTCGTTTGAGTCTTTGGAATTTCCCCCTATGGGTGCTTCATTATCCAGTTCTCTAAGGGCTCAGTGAGGAAAACCCTCTCTGGCCACAACTTTAGGTTCACTTAAGCCCTTCCAAGGTCATGCTGGAGCACTAAATACTGCAACTGGATTTAAGAAAATTAAAGGTTTTTTGTGTTTGAGAGTCTATCACAGGGTTTTACTCCAGTGTATATACCTCCTCTATATGTATATGTTCCACTTCATTTATTCACCTTTATCATGTTGCAAACATGTTTTTAGGACAACTACAAGGAGCACTGCAGTATTCTATTTTTCCTTTCTTTGAGGTTTCCAAAGAATAAGAGAAAAACTGCAATGTCCAGAGGCGCAAAATAAGATGAGACTTCAAAGATAATTGTTCAGAATCCTCAATAGAAATTGATTTGTGCAGATAATTGCCTATACTGTGACAGGTGAATGAGGGCAGCTTTTATTTCCTTTTGATTGTATTTTGACCTGGGTATCAGCTAACCTTTGTTTTTCATCTCTTGCAGAGCCTTTAGATCCAGCTGAAGCTTGGGTATCACAGGTATTCCTAGCACTATGTCAGGTTTCTTTGTTCTTCATTGTTCATCCTACTCAGTGTGCTGGAATTTGATCACAGTCGTGGCTGAGTCTGTTAGTAAATCAGATGGCATCACATCGGTATTTTTTTCTAATTCTGCTTAATCTGATCGAGACATTTCTTTATCAATCAAATCAATCAACTGTGTCCTTAGTGTCCTGTTTTAGCTGTAGCTGTTGTATACTGTATTCAGTTCAGTTGAGATAGGAAGGCTGGCAAAGTCTGTTTATTTTGGGCCTGGCTGACCACAGACTTGCAACTATGCAGCAAGTACTAGGCATTATTCCTTTCTTGGGGAAACCAAAAGTATTTTGTTGCATACTCACCATAGCTTACCCTTTAATATTTGCTTTTAATTCTCGCTAGAAACATATGCTTGTCCATTGCTGCTTTCTGTTATTTGTTGTGTGCGTTGGTTTATGTGGTCTCTGTAGTTCCGTTATCTGCTCAGAAGGCTATAACATGTTTACACCACAAAATATGTTTAACACATTTCCTTGGAGACAGAAAAAACATTGTAGGTTAAAAAGGAAGCATGTGAGAGAGTGCGTGAGTGAGTGAGAAGAAACAGGAAACAAAGACTGGGGTGATGTTGAAGTGGGCAGGGTCTGAGAGACCAGCTTTCATTGGGGGAGAGAGGCAGGAGTATAAGTTCCCCACTTCCCACTGCCGGCGTCACTTTCTAGACCAGCCAGCAGTGAGTCTCCACATCTCATTTTTCACTTCATCCTCTGCCGTGTCTAAACTTCTCCAACATGACCACAAGATCTACACGGATGTCTTTTACCCGCTCTGCCCCAGCGTACCGCGCTGCCAGCATTCATGCTGGTGCTGGTGGACGGGATGTTCGCATCTCCTCTGCTTCTGCATCTTCCCTGCGTTCTGGTATTCCATTTGCATCTTCAACCTCCTTTAAGCTGAGCAGTGGATTGAGTGGAGGCATGGGTGCCGGTTACGGTGGTGCCAGCGCGTCCGTGACAGCCAGCGGTGGCTCTGGTGCTTCGATCCTGGGCAATGAGAAGGGAGCCATGCAGAACCTGAACGATCGCCTGGCCAATTACCTAGAGACGGTGAGGACCCTGGAAAAGGCCAACAAGGAACTGGAGCTGAAGATCATGGAGGCCCTGGAGAAAGGAGGGCCTGACATGAGAGACTACAGCAAGTATGAGCCCATCTTAAACGACTTACGCAGACAGGTAAGAACTGAGAACAAATGAAAGTGTTAGAAAAGTGAAAAGGTGTTTGATAAGACACAATGAGAAAGATGCTTTAGAAATACTTTAGCTGGGCTAAAATTTGAGAATCAATAAGTACATGTGACAGCACTCAACACTGCACATTTCCAGCAAGCAGGTTTTCACATAATCTTTATTTAGAGATCACCTGTGATTGAAAATGAAGCTGGAGAATGCTTATACTGAGACCAGCAGTGTTTCCTTTGAAAGTTATCAAATTTCTTTAGAGAGCAGGACGGGTGTGGCAGCTAAACTGTAGCCCGTCCCCTCCCCCATAAAACTCTCGACTGGCCCCAACTTCCTCTGATGAATCACCAACACAAGGGTATCATCACGAGAGACGGACTGAGAAGCTCTAAGAAAAAAAAGCAGACAAAAGCATTTTCCAAATGGTTCTGCTTGTTAGATGTGGATTCTACAAGCATGCATAGTGTAGGAGGCCCTCAATGGGAAACAGATGTGTGGCACTCGTACATACAAAGCGATCACATAGTGCCAGAGTGAGTGCGTGCACACACACACACACACGCACACACACACACAGATAGATGCATGTCAGTGCAGTGGTTGTATAACAATCAGCAGAGTCAAATGTCACATTCTTCTCCAGAGTCCCGCTTTTCTGCATCACATAATGGCACATTTATGGTGGGGTTTTTTTTATTTTTTTACTTTTTTTACCACACTAAAGTATTTCCCCTTCCCCTCTGTGACAGGAAACAAGAAGAAATCATAGACTCACTGCCACACTCACGATAAAGAATTTTCCCCTCTGTGCACGCTTAGATGTGATCAGTGATACATACAGAGAGAATGATGGACGGAGACATGTGCAGCTGGGTGGACGGAAGAGAAAGTTTCTCTTTATGATTTATTGAGACAGGAAACACGTTGCTCTGGCAATGCTAAAACAAACCAGATTCTGTTTTGGCACAGGAACATCCTCTCTTCCTGTTCTTCAGTTTGTGGTTCTTCTTTTATGACTGAAGGTTACTATGGATTCAATCATGCTGCGGTTGGTTTTTGCAGTTTGACTTTTGAGTATGTACATAAGGCAAGTCGGGCCTACAAAAAATGCTGTGTCAAAGCACATAATTATCAGAACAGGCTACCAAATTGTGCACTGGTTAAGCAGCTCTGTTCTTTCTAAACAGCAGAATCAAGTAAAATGAAAAGAATAAAATAATAATCTTTTAAACATTGTTTTATTTTTCTGTCCAGATCTTCGATAAGATAATGGAGAACGCTCGTTTAGTGCTTCAGATTGACAACGCCCGCCTCGCTGCCGACGACTTCAAAGTCAAGTATGTGACCTTCTCGTCTTTGCATGTGGAGTCATTCTTATTGTGTCTCTCATACACTGTGTGTCTGCTCATTCCCACAGATCTGAGAATGAGATGGCGATCCGCCTGTCCGTGGAGGCCGACATTGCCGGGCTGAAGAAAGTCCTCGACGAAACGAACATGAGCAGGATCAACATCGAGAACGAGATCGAAGCCGTGAAGGAGGAGCTTCTGTTCCTGAGGAAGAACCATGAGAATGTGAGCTTGCAGTTTATCAGATCGATAATAACATGTAGAGTTGCACGTTTTGTTGTTTTCTTAATTTCTTTTTCTCATTCTGCTGATCCAACAGGAAGTGATGGAGCTGAGGAGTCAGATCTCGCAGTCAGGTGTGCAAGTGGATGTAGACGCTCCCAAAGGTCAGGACCTGTCCCAGATCATGGAGGACATGAGAGCGAACTACGAGAAGATTGCAGTGAAAAACGCAGAGGACCTCAAACGGTGGCATGAAAATCAGGTAGAGCGGACATCAAGAAGTTTGATCTTCAAAAGACACGCTGAACCACTGTGTTTCTGACCGTCTTCCTTTCGTGTCCCCGGCAGATTGCAGATGTGCAGGTGCAGGTATCACAGAACACAGAAGCTCTCCAGGGGGCCCAAATGGAGAAGAGCGACTTATTACGACAGATACAGACTCTAGAAATTGAACTTGCGTCTCAACAGAGCTTAGTAAGCATTTTACTGATTGATTTATTTAACATTTTCATTTTATTCGTGAACATGAAATTATCAAATCCTTTCATAGTTTATGACCCTATTCCATAATGCATTCTTTATATCTTTTTACTACAAAATTGGCACAGTTGAATGCCATGACCACTGCACCCACTCTGAGTTAGCAAAGCATATATTTCCTCATCTTTTCCTATACTGACAGCTTATATTTCTCCTTTTATTAGAAAGCCTCTTTAGAAGACACCCTGCGCAACACAGAGCTACGTAACAACATGGAAATGGAGAAGTATAACGCCATCATTATCCGGCTGGAGGAGGAGCTGGCCAGCTTACGCGCGAACATACAGCAGCAGACCCAAGAGTACGAGGCGCTGCTCAACATGAAGATGAAACTTGAGGGCGAGATCAGCACTTACAAGACTCTGCTGGATGGTGGAGACTTCAAGTAAGAGCTATAAAGAAAATGAAGGTCAAGGCAAGATGATGGGGATGGTGGAGGTGAATATGAAAATCAATTGATAGCATGAGTTGCATGGCCAAGAATAACTACACCATTATGCAAGGTAATCCCAGAAAGTTGATTCTGCTCATCTGGATGTAGCGATTTCCAGATGAGCAGAATCAACTTTCTGGGATTTCCTTACCCCAATGATTGAGCATGCATCAAGACATTATGCGAGGCAGAAATCTCAGCTGGCAATGGTCTCAAGACCAGTTTAATGTGAATATTCTGGAAGTCAAAATGTTTCATTTGTGTTTTGCACAGGCTCCAGGATGCACTGGACGAGCTGGAGGCCGCAGACTAATTTGGAACAAAGGATTGGGAGTCATTGCAACAATGGAAGCAAAGCTGCCCACACCCATTAATTATGAGGGGGGTGGGTGGAGGAGTTTTGACATTTTTTGCACTATAACCACATGTCACGTGAACCCTGATTTAAGCATTTTTTAATAAAGGCATTATTCCACCACAGTGAAACATGGACCACTGCCTGATCTGACCGCAAAATAAAAACAAATAAAAACCACTTCTTAAACCTGAATTCACAGCTTTTGTCTGGTTCTCATTTTTAGTATTGATAGATAATAAAGTTTATGTTTTGTAGGTAAAGGCATTTGCTAAATAAAATAAAAATAATAATAATAATAAAATAACTGATCATTTCTGATGGTGAAAACAACAATTTATGAAAATAACCACAAAATTGCTTCACTATATAGCCATCTTATTCAGGGAAATTATTATCTGTGCTATCATTTGCTGCATCTCAAAATATTATGATGAAATAAAAGCCATGCTCCATCCATCCATTCTTTTCCGCTTATCCCATTCAGAGTAAAGGCCATAATTTGAACTCTTAATCTTAAAGATGCATTACATGATAAGTGGCCACTAGAGGGGAGAAGTACTCCAAAATGAGCCACCCAGGTGGCTGCATAAGAATTTGCCTTACTACTTATATGCACCAAGGAGTAGCTATAATCTTGGATGATATAATCATAAAACCAGCATAATATAACTGATAGCTGGCAGTTATTAGAACCTGTACATAAGATGCAAGCCATCAGGAAGAGCTGATATAAAGTTAACCACTTTAACCACAAAAAATGCTACTTGGACGGTTTTGAGTATTATGTTTTAGAGTGAAAAAACGAAAACTCAACAAAGCTCTGTAAGCTCTGGGACACGGGCCAGTACTTAATGGCTTATTACCACTAATTCATGAGAATTTTAAGCAAAGAAATCAGAAAAAGTGGGTTGCAATTGCTATAAGAGTGAAATAAATCCACAGCTGGAAAAGCTGTAGCCAATTCAGTGACAAACACGACAAATATTCAGCAGAGCACGGAGCAGCGGTGCAGCTGAGCAGATGTGGGTCAATAAGTAAACAAGGGAGGAGGCAGGAAGGCACGGGTCTCGTGGACGGCGATGCGCGCTCCCGATAATAAACCTCTGACGCCTTCATCCGGGAACTACTACGAACTCGCTCTCCAACATGGCGGCGTCAGGTGAGGTTTATGTGGGTGAGCGATCCGGGTTGGTTCGGGGGAGAATTTAAGAGGATTTTACTTCAATGCGACTTTACACGTGAAGTTTGATGGTTGTTTTTTCTTCGCTTTATCGCTCCGCGTCGTTGTCTCGCGCGTATAAAAATGGTTCCCGGTTGTTTTGGGCTCGGTAAAGACGATACTGCCAGACACAGGCGAATGAACGGAGCAACGACTAGCATAAATGTGAACGTTTTAACCTCCCGAGAACTTGTAGCATTTACCTTTGGGCACGGTTACTGCGGCTGCTGATGTCCGCTTTTGACTTTACGCGGTATTGTGCGCAGTGGACGTGGCTGACAGGTTGTGAAATGTTTGGAACTGCGTGCAGAGCTGGCACATTGTATGACCGTAGCGGGTTTCGCCGTGGCGCTCAGAGCAAGATAAGCGCCGGGCGCAAGCGCGATGTGTGGAGGAGGGGTCGGGCCGAGGAGTCCGGGCTGCCCGAGGAGTCTCCCCACGTGTGCAAGCGTGGCTGCCTGGTGTCGGTGTTTGATGAAACGGGGCAGCTGAGCCTGTTTGGGCCGCATTCTAAACACTTCCCTAGCTCCTTCTCAACTTTAAGCTATCTTTTTTTTTTTTCAGCCGGCCAAGTCCTGCGCGGTTGATGGCGCACTTGGATCGTGGCGCTGCGACGCGAGCTAGGCCGTAAAACCTAGCCAGCTAAGCAGGGATACTTCCCCCGTCAGCAGTCCTTTGCTGACTAAGCCCGCATAGCCGCCAAGACAAAAGCGATCAGTGTACACGACAAGCTAAAGACCCGTATAGTTAACTTAACAGTTTAACCACGGGTGTTGTAGTTTTAGCAGAAGACAGCCTCGCTGAAACTTGATGTTACGCAGCTCTTAGCTCGTCAATGTCACATAAGTGAGGATCGCTGAGCAGGCTACCACAGCCAATATTTTACTTGCTGGTTTTGCAAAGTATAAGCGGTTATAGCCATTTTGATCAAGACTGATGGGCCTAAACAACGACTTAGTATTATGTACTGCGCCAGAGCTGTAAACAATCTTTGTTGATCTCTGCGTTTGTGTAGGTTTTGAAATGATGTGTGTAAAAGAATGTCCTGACTGCTGGGATTTTCACAATAAAGCTCCTAGCCAGCTTTCTCACCCCCTTTTCTTTCTTTTTGCTTTTCCAAGTCAAAACCTGCATCATAAACTGTTTGCGAGCCTCCCTCCCCATCCCGCTGGGCGGCTGGTAACTGCTGGCACTGGGACACACTGTCAAGAATATTCTGTGGTCTGTGCATGATTCAGTCAGTCAAACCTCAAAAACGTGTTGCAGACACGCAGTAAGGTTGTTTTGAAATCGTTATGGTTCTCACCTGACTTGGAGCTAAACGGAGGTGAGCCTTTTCTGGTCTGTTGCACAGTGACGGTTGGACAGGCTGACCACTCCCCATTCGTGTGTGTGCAGTTTTGTTTTTCTGTAGCAAAAGAAGTATTTGTTATCATAGGCACACTGGGGCCCACCCTTATCTTGCTTGGCTGTACATCATCTCACTACTAAACCTTAAAAATAGCGTCACTATTTAAACAGCAGCTCTCATTTGAGGCAAAAACATTAGTTTTTTGTTTGTTTGTTTTTTTAACTGTTGAGATGCTGCAGTTTCTGGGAGTTTAGTCTGCAGCTATTCCATATGTTACTTTGTTTGTAAGGGGCTTCCATAGACAGGCATCCACATGGGCAAGGTAACCATTACTTACTCTTGTGTTCTTCCCTACAGCTAAGAAGAAGAATAAGAAGGGGAAGACCCTCACTTTGACTGACTTCCTTGCGGAGGACAGTGGAGGCAGCAACGTCGCCCCCAGCTACCCGACCAAGTCCACAAGCTGGGCAGATGAGACTGATGACCTGGACGGAGATGGTGAGCGCACACTGAAATGCACACAGGGATCAGAATATCTTAGCAGCATTTCACAACAGTAGGTGAAACACAAAACAGCCTGCATTATATTTCTTGGTAACGACTGTTTAGCTCTACCTTTTGCCCTTAACTGCAAAATCATAAGCTCTGATTTGAAGGCTGCAGTGTTTGTCTGAGCTATTTGCATTTGAAGAAGCAGGCTGCCGGCTTTGTTTGTAGTAACAAAATGGTCAGTGTAAGTCAGGTTAGCTATGCAATCAGTAGGCGGAGTTATCCTTTTAATTGCATAGCTGTTGATTCAATCACACGTTTTAAAGGAGACTCTGTCTGACAAGCCTGTCTCAGTGGAAATGCCCTGAAAGCAATTAACTGTAATAAAATCAGCGTGCTCGCTGCCTCTCTTGTTCAGAATATCTTTTAGAGTCGTTGGGAGAATTGAAGAATGTGGTCAAACTGGCAATTCTAGTAACACATGTAGTCAAACATGTGGCAGGATGGGAAATGTGCTGCAGAGTGTTTAAATCAAAATAAGCTGGGTGAGATAGTATTTGACTCCCCCCCCCCCCCCCCCCTGCCC
>VUQG01010021.1:4647-18287 GCA_015106755.1 Etia nguti | reverse complement strand
CCAGACGTCCTCCCTGTGACTGTGTGGGTTCTCTCCAGGTACTCCGGCTTTCTCCCACAGTCCAAAGAGATGCTCGTCAGATTAATTGGTGATTTTAAATTGGCCATAGATGTGAACATTTGTGTGAAAACCATGTGAACGATCAACAGCCTTTTCAGGGTGTACATCCCCCCCCCCACCAATGACAGCTGGGATAGGCTCGCAGCATGGACAGACTGATTTCAGTGTTTTACATTTGAAAATTGCAGGGAGAAGCATCTTTTTCCTCTTTAATGGTCATCCATGTTTAACCTTATAGATTCAGGTTTCACATACAAAATGTGACTTCTAAAATATTAAACAATGATTTAAATCAATAATCATTCACATTTATGAAGTGCTTAAAAGAAATATAATGCAATTTGGCCCTTGAAGTTACTTTTTTTATTTGTTGTTGAGTGCAATGTTAAAATAAGTTCTTTAAAAAGCAAAAAATGATTTAATATGAAGGCGATATGAGCAGACAGCACAAACATGTTGAGGGATTGTCTGTGTTAGTTCAGTGAGATAGTTCATTGTAAAGAAAACATTTTTCACTAGCAGTCAAAAACTAATGTGTACACTTTATTTTGTTAAATACGAACAAAATGATAGCAGAAGTGCTGCCATGTGTCTGGCCAGAAAGAGAGGACCAATGTGTTTCTTTGGTAGTTCAATGAAAGGCTTCAGTTAGTTAAGAGTGAGGGGGGAAAAAATTGCGTTCACTTTTGCAGTTTTGTCTCGTACAATATTTGTAATTTTTAAAAAAAACAAAACTCTACATTTTTGAAAATAGTTGTGGGTGTTTTCTTGTTTGTTTGTTTTGTACTACTTGAACACTAAAGTGGCCCACAGCTCATTTAAGTTTGAAACCGCTGATTTAGAGCAAACAGTTTTTGTAATAGTGTTATTTTAACTGTCTCTCATCCATAATAGGCTGATGGGGTATTATCGTCACCCCGCCAGGACATCCAAATTTGTGGATGTGACAACTCGAGAACAAGTTGACGTAGAATTTTGAAATTTATATAATATGTGCGTCTACTAAAAATCTCAGATGAGTTTGAATCTCAGTGACCTTGACCTCAAGGTCAAAGGTCACGTTTTCTGAAAATCTTGTGAACACAGCAAATCAAGAAAGATGATACCATAGGTGGATACTATACTGGGAGAGTGAGCGGTAGCATATTATTTATATAAACTGAAGTGCTGTTTCTTTTACTTGGTAAAGATCTGAGTGCCCTTTCACTGAGTTTCAGTGAAAACAGATTTAACATGAACACTGGAGAAAACAATGTTTGTTTGTTTTTATAATAACCTGTCCTGTTCAGCAGTTATAACGAGCAGAATCATGGTTTGAATGCTTTGTTGTGCTGAAATTGGGAAGACAGACCATCAACCAAAAATTTAAAGGTTTTTAATTTATTTACATGTGACTGGGTGAAATATTTGTGAGTGAAATATAAAATGACCATCAGACACCCTTGATCTGGAGTTCTGTGCAAGATCTTAGCTCATGGTGATGATCATGAGGAAAATGGCTGATCAGCCTAAACTTGGAACTTGTAAATGATCTAAAGGCAGCTGGGACCCCAGTCACCACTGGTAACACTCTACATTGTAATGGACTTAAATCTTGGTGAGGTCCCCCTGCTCAAGAAGGCAGTTGTACAGGCCCGTCTTAAGTTTGCCAATGAGCATCTAAATCATTCAGGAAAGATTCAAGGAGAAAGTGCTGTGGTCGAAGACAAATGCTGAGTATGATCCAAAGAACACCATCCTTTGCAGGCGAGCGCGGAGATGTTAGTCACTGCACTGAGGGTTCCGTGAACAGGGCTACTGTAAAATCTTGGGTCAGAACCTCCTTCCCTCAGCCAGAACACTGAAGATGGCATCAAAGGAGTGGCTGAAGAAGAAGCACATTAAGGTCATGGAGTGGCCTAACCAGTCTCCAGATTTCAGTCTGATAGAAAATCTGTGGCGGGAGCTGAAGCTTTGAGCTGCCAAGTTTCTGTAAAGAGGACTGGGCCAAAATCCCTCCTGAGATGTGAGCAAACCTGGTGACCAACTACAAGAAACATCTCACAAAAGAAGGGTTTCTCGTACTAAATTGTCAGATACTTATTTCACTCAGTGGCATGCATCTGTTTATAACTTTTATGTAATGTGGGGTTTTTTTGGATTATTGGTTGATATTCAGTATCTCCCCATTAAACTGAAACTACCATAAAAATTAAAGCATGCTCATTTTTTGGAAGTGAGCAAACTTACAAATTCAGTAGGTGATCAAATAATTGTTTCCCCCGCTGTATTCACACATAACCAGCCCCCACACCTGTCGCCATGACAGTTAAGAGGATGGCACACACAGGAGGGTCCTCCATACCCTTTTCCACTTCAAACCACAAAATCACAGAGGTTCATATCCACACATTAATTTTTCAAAGACAGTTGCCTTGATTTTATCTGAATTATATAGCATGCAGTTTTTAACCTCTCACCATTACTGAGTCGTCTCCTGATTTCATCTCACTGCTGTTGCGGATGCTGATGATTTGATGCCCAATTTAGCTCCCGGCCACAGATTTGTCTCACATTTAAACCAAAGAGTGCTTTGTTCAGCCTAACCTAAAAACGTGGCTTTAAAAAGAGTTTATTGTTGAAGATTTTCCCCTTCCAAGTGCAAAAACCCCAGCTTGAAGCAGTATTTTGTCCGGGGAGCCCAGTTTGAGAAAATACAGTTTTGTGTGTGTGTTACAGAGAGAGAGAGAGAAAGAGAGGGCTGTAGTCTGAAGGAGTTTAACGGGTAGCGGAGCACAGATCTGAAATTTAAGCACAGAGCGTGTCATTGTTTTAATTTCAGTGGAGAGAGAGAGCTGCATCCAAGTGAGGAAATAAAGCGAGGTCAGTGATGATGTCATGTGTCCTATCAAACAGGGTGGTGAAGCTGATTACGTTTTAGGCTTTAAACGCCCATGGGACACGGCGAGATAGACGACTTTTTCTCTAAACAATGCGGAGAGGGAGAAGTGCGATCAGTGCTATCAAGCCAGCAGTTAAGTTCTCATGAGCAAAGCCGCAGAGACCAGAAGGATGACATGTGTGAAAGAGGTTCAAACTAATCACTCTCCCATGAGGAAGAGGAGCGTGAGAGGAGCTGAAGGAAAGCCAAAGCATAAGGGAAGGGCCTGACATCAACAAGCCAAAACAGCTGCCCCCTTCTCCCCCACAGCAAGGGAGGGAGAGAGAGAGACAGGGAAGACTGGAGGGTCTGTAAGTGTAGAGCACAAGACATTTGAGGGTCTGTAAGCTGGAGAGAAGGAGTTATTAGCAAGTGGAAACGGCGAAGGGGGGCGGGAAGGAAGAGAGAGGCAGTGAGTGTATGCTTGCATGTTTTCAGAGTGAAGATAGTAAGAGAGGGACGCAAGGGGAGTGTAAGGGGATGTGGGTTGAAGGGTAGGTTCTTGGTGACACTTCTCAGAGGGGGAGAAAGAGTGGTTGTAAGAAGAGAAGTCAGGGGGTGGAAAGTTATCTGGGGTGGGTTTCGCGGCAGGGTAAGCTGTCAGAGGCGAAAAGCAGAGGTGTGAGGAGTCGCTGGGAAGGACGGAGGAACATGCTGGCGAAGAAGAAGAGAGAAAACATGAAGTGCTGAAAGGGGTGGAAGAGAAGAGGAAATCACTCACGAGGAGCTGAGGAAATTTAAAGATTAGAGGTGCGAGAGGCGTATTCGCTGCGAGAATGGGGTGCATTCACAGTACGAGCACCGTGGGGATACAAAAGCACGGACCTGACTCAGAAACTGGAGGAATCCCCGTGAAGGCAGACCCTGAGGTACCCCCTGAAATCCTTCAGCTTGCAGAGGTAAGTCAGTAACCATCAACACGCTGGTTGTGCACAACTCCATCCTCAAACGTGTGCATTTTAATCATAGCAAAGTAAAATCACAGATCATTACAGATCAGCTGTTAAAGTCAGTTTGAAACACTCTGGCTCTCACTTTACATCTACAGCGCCCGTTCGATCTGCTTTGCCATTCGACTCAGCAGCAGAGGCTGAACTTTGTTATACACTCATCACATGCTAGATAACAACCAAAGGAATCCAAAGAATTGCCACTACGTTTCCAAATTAGATGAGGCCTGGACTCCAGAGCGGCTCTGTCTCTCTTATGAAATATTCCAGCAGCACATCATAAACAGAATTGTGCATACCGGAGGGATCAAAGTGTTTGGCATGTTCCTTTTAGACCTCTCTCAGAAGCTTGTGAGCTAAGAAAGATAATAAACTGTAAACTAAAACCACAGTCATCAACAGTGAACCAAGAAAAAAAAAGGGGGGGGTATGCGGAGCAGTGGAAGGGAGGACTCATGCGATCACTGTTAAATGATGTCCCTCGGGTATCAAAGGTTCAAGAGGAAGTGGTATAAGTTACTGTCTGGTTTTGACCCACCGCCTGCCTGTCTGCAGCCTCTATTTAGGAACATGTATGGATTTAGGAGCAAGCTACACTTCCACATGCATGAAGCCTCCTGGGAGACTTTTATGGAATCTAAAATAAAGGTGCCTCTTTAACACTGAGGGTATGCGCGCTGGAATATGTGTGTTCTCACATGTCAGAGTAAATCACACTGTGGCATGCTCTGTGTCAGTGTTAGAAGAGAGCAAAAGAAAAAAAAGGTAAATAGGAAATGAAAAAAGTCGTGCATATTTATTAAAATACACAGTGAAAGGAGGCTGAAAGCTCAGACATCTGTGTGACGAG
This sequence comes from Etia nguti, assembly GCA_015106755.1. Classification (NCBI taxonomy): domain Eukaryota; kingdom Metazoa; phylum Chordata; class Actinopteri; order Cichliformes; family Cichlidae; genus Etia; species Etia nguti. The sequence goes on along the minus strand of VUQG01010021.1, from coordinate 13,507 downwards.
CGTGTAGTTTCTCTCTGATATTGGAGATATTGCTGGAACAAAAACATTAGATCATTTGTGGCTTCATATCCCCTGCTTGTGTTTTCCTGTGTGTGTGTGTCAGAGCATGCCAAATTATGATGACATAGTCCCAGCTGAATGGGCGGACTCGTATGAAGTGGAGAAGAATGAAGTGTGTGATTCTGTACATGCAACTATCAGTGCTGGAGTTTGTTTTTTTGTTTTGGTGGGGGGAAGTTTGCGGTTACTTGTGCTCTCTTTTAGTCTCAGTTTTTTTTTCCTCTCTTTCACACACATTAAAATAGGAACTAATTCCCATCCCTTTTTTCAGCATTTTCATAGCTTTTAGAGTTGACAGCCCCCTACTCCTGCAGGTTATAAATACACAGTCAGAACTGGAGCATACTCCTGGCTCGCCACCTGCTCCCGTCCCTTCCTGGGTGGATTGTATGTCTCTGTGTGAGTGTGTGTGAGAGTTTTGTGACTCCTGGTCTCCAGCATGTCATCACTTGTGAGGTGCCGCTGAAAAAAGAAATGAGGCATTTAGTGCCAAGGAGGTGTGCGTGTGTGTGTGTCACTGTGCTCTGTATTTATTTACAGTGTGCGTGCATGCGTGCAGGCGTGTGTACGTATGTGGTTGCAGCTGTATATTTTTGCCAATATGAGGCAGTGGTACAGTGTATATTTCAGAAAAATAAAGCTTTGTATTGAGGCACATGACAGAAACCTCTCACGACACAGAGCAGCATTACAGCTTCATTTTAAAAAGCCAGTGTAAAAAAAACCAAAGCCCTAATAAATGCGATTCAGTCCCTTTCTTCATCTACACGTTAGATGTGGAAGTCCTTCGGGCTCTTTGCAGCGGTCAGTGGAGATGCCTGGAGAATGACACAGACTTTGGCTGCAAAAAACAAATGGGGTGGGGTTCTAATGCTGCAATGCAATACTGCAACACTGCTGATAGTCATGGGAGCCTCTGGAGACTGAATGTCCGTGCAAACAGAGATCCTTCTTACTGGTATCACTGCCTATAAATCTAACAAACACCTGTGCAGCACAGCGTAGCTTGTATTCAGTCCTAGTGTTGAAAAAACTCAGTAAAATTCATTGGAAAGCTCAAATTATTCAAACTTTTAAAGCATTCAAAGCATTTAGCAAATCGTGCCAAAAAGTTTGTGTTTACTCTCTGAGTCAAATGAACATGACAAAGCATTTGTCAGAACTGTACCGCTGTTATGACAAATGCCTCGACATTTGTTTGTGCAGTTCCAGCTTAAACTAAACTTCTGCAATCTTGTTGCGCTCCAGTTATTTGACAGCGTTGTCCTTCCTGTCGTCCTGATGTTTTGAGTGTGGTGTTAAAAATGCTTTCCCGATGTGTAATTTTCTGTCCCTCTGTATTGAAAAAAAATACTTTTGTATAGTTATATTCAGAAACACTCTGAACCAGACCCATAATGACGGGCTGCAGAACAAAATCCAAACAATGTGCAGCAAGAGTTAAGCAAGTAGCGGGCTTTGCCATCACGGGCTCGGTTGTCAACTTTCAAATCATGTGGAGAAGATTTGTCGCCCTGAGGCGACACCCCAGGAAGACATGTGACCTGGGAAAAATTTAAAGTTCAAATGACTTTTAGACGAGCAAACAACAACGACAGTGTTGTTGTAACAACTGAACTTTAAAGTTGAAAAGACATGTTCGGCTGAAACAGTTCACATGAAAATGTTGTTTTTAGTTCAAGTTTAAATCCGTATATTTCAATTTCATGATGATAGCATCTCTCCAAAGCTGTTTAACTTGGCTCGCCTTAATGTTGTTAAGTAAGCTGGAACAGGTGGAAGGGACTGTTCTTTATCCTGAGTATATTGACAGATAACTAGCATTAAATCTGCTCTCTGCTCACATACCAAAAGTACTTTATAAAGGTTATTATTTAACTAGACTGTTCCCTAAGATCTGATTAAAATGTCAGATAAGAAAAATGAAGGGCTTTAAACATGTGTGTGTCAGCTGATTGAGGGATGATTCAGATATTTTAAGCATTGGTGTCTCAGGAAAGCCCTGAGGACCCCGCACACCCATGCCCTCACCTCTGTGAACTACTGCCATCTGTCGCACCCACACAACCAGGTTGAACAATAGCTTTCCCCAGAGCTGTGGCTGCTCTGAACCAGGCCAAGAACACATAAAAACTGGAAATATTCTTCCAGTGTAACACACTGTATTGCTGATCTGTGTATGTCATCCACAATTTATTTTCACACTAGATGTTGTTGCACATGCCACTTTACTCATCCTGCTAAACTGGTGCACAGTATTGTTGTGCTACTGTGTAATTATTGGATACTTTTATACCTTTAACTTAATCTTCTGAACATCTGTAGGGGCTTCAAACCAAATTTAAAAAATAAAAATGTATTCTATTCTGTTCTGTTGTCTGGGACTCCTTGTTATCACCTAAAGAATGTGTTAGCTTGAACAAAAGCAGTACACCCGAACTAATTACATCACCATGATGAAAAAAATATACAGCTGTCTACGCTTTTCAAGTAAATTTAACAGTGAAAACTTCCTCAGCTGGAAAATGTGCTGCACTGCCACAGTGTGTCCACTGGGCAGCAGCCTTGACCCATTCTGATATTTCAGGTTCAACTTGCTGACTTACTGGCAACAACAGATGGAAAGCGACAAGGGTATAGCATGGAACTGATATGCTGCTTTAATGCCATATCTCTATAATAAAAATTTAAAAAGCGTTATTTGAGTGATTTTTCTTCAGTGGCAAAGATTTGCAACATCAAAAATCTTTGTCATTTACTTGACCCGCGGCACAATACAAAGGAAAAATCAATGCAATGTTCTTTAGTCACGTGCCATCTAACTGTGACTTCATTGCAAGTGTTGTTTACTTCACTGCTATTAGAGTTTGTACTGTCACCATATGTCATACATAATATTTTTAAGGTATGTATTATAAATATTACACTGCTTCTACACCACTGAGTGATTTTTGTCTTTATCCTTTCCCGTAATTTATTTATATATTTATTTAGTTTGCTTTACCTTGAGTGATGATTGTAGCTTTTTTTGCAGTTTCGTAGCCGAGGGAACATTTCTGCAGGCGATCTCAGATTTGTGAAGTGGCACATTCACTTGTGTGTACTACATCTCTTTAGTTTGCATTAGTCCAATTGATTCAACCTCCAATATTCACGGGTTACATAAGAACATTCAGAGTGTAAACGGCTGAGATGAGATGATCCTCATATGCCCTCAGGTTTATCTTCTATCTTCCTAAATCCCCCCCATATACTCTACACTACCACACACGCACAGACCCAGATTTATCACATTCACTGGATGTTACCGTTTATATTCAGCAGTGCACGTGTCAATAGTCAGATGACTCGCTACTCTGTTCTTTTGTTTATGAGATCAATGCCTACAGCATGATGGTAACGTGGTTCATCAGAGGCAGCAGCCAAAATGTAGTTCATCTGACAGGGCTTGGTGGCCAGATGGGTCACAAATATTAGACGGTCTGAGAAAACGAGTGCACCAGTGATTTTATTATGGAAGTGATGTCCATCGTTTGGTGGAACACACTCTGTAACAGCTTTTCAAACAGCTGTACCCCGACATCTACACTCCATACTGTATGAAACTGCAAACAGTTACCTTTGCTTCGAAACAAAAGGAAACAGCTACCCTGACTTTCTCCTACCAACGCCTCACTGATACATAACTGGCTATAAACATTGTTTTTATAATATAAATACATTAAATGTACAACATAGGTCATCACAGCTTTAAGTTTTAAGTTTAAACCAACTGTTTTGCTGTCCGGACCTCAACTTTTCTCTTTTAGACATTGATATTCGCACTGATATTGGGATTTATGGGATTTCTCTTGCAGTCCAAAGACATGCTTGGGGATTAGGTTGATTGGTTGTCTCTCTTGTGTTGTGTATTAGCCCTATGATTGAGGGATGACCCTCACAAACCCTGTATTGCATAAGTGGAAGAAAATGGATCACTGGGTTTGAGATTATAGCAATTATTTTTTCTGCAGTCATATATACCCACTCTAATCCACCTACCCACCTTTAAATAGCACGCTTAGCTAAACTAACTGAAGAAGTGAAAGTTTTCCAATTCACACCATGAACTTAAAAGGTGATAATATGTATAAGAGTCTGTTCTTTCCCTCTGCTCACATTCATACTGTCAAGCAAGTAAGATAGTAAAACTTTAGCACCTTTCAAGAGAAATATCACAAACTGCTTCACAACAAAAATGCTAAAACGTCAAAACAAAAGGTTACCCAAAAGATGTGTTTTAATCAATGAGGTTTTTAGCTGCCCTTTAAAAGAGATCACTGGGTCCACAGCTCTCAGGCTCTCTCAGAGGGCTAGAGTTGTAGGTTTGGAGGCCACAGTAGCAAAAGTGCCTTCAGTTTTTAGCCTTGTATGCTGCACAGCCAGCAGGCCCTTCTCGCATGACCTCGGGGACAGGTTGGGCATATATGGATGTAAAAGTTCACTGATGTATGGTGGTTTGAGTCCATGCAGAGCTCTAAAAATCAAATCCACAATCCTATAGTGGACCCTGAAGTTAATAGGGAGCCAATGTAACTGAATTAGTAACAGTGTGACATGTGAGTACTTAAAAGACTTAGTCAGAAGGCTCACAAGAAGCCTCTGAACAATTTCCAGACATTCCAAAGAAGCTTCCTTAAGACAAGTGAACAAAGTGAATTAATTACAATAATCAAACATGATTAAATAAAGGGATAAAAAACAGTTATAACAGTAATGTTCTAACCACCTCTTGGATGTAATCCCATATTTAGCGGACAAACAGGAGAAGCCTTCATCTAACTCTTAGTAAGATAATAAGTGTATTTTCAAGAAAAAAGTATTACTCTAAAGCTCGCGCTTATTAACCGTGAGGTCATTTAAAATGAGAATAAAATACATTGCAGTGCTTTAATTTTAGACTTAAACATTATTGCTTGGCAAACCTTCATTTTCAACTGAAAGTGGATTTGAAAGACTTGAGTTCAGTAAGCAGCTGAATGTCAAATTAAAGAGCATTTGGAATTTTTAATGAAGCAAGTCAGAAACTTTGTGCAGCTATTATATGGTGTGCTGCAAAGCGTGGTGTCTGCAAATCAGCTGCGTTTACGTTCGCATTATAAGCAGCCGCACAAAAGCTGAAGGTGATGCCGCATAAAACATTCAGTTGACATTTCTTGTCATTAAGGATTTAAACGGTGTACACTCCACTTGAGAGGCACGGCTCCTTAATAATACATTCCGGTTTAGCGACACTCACAGTTTAAGGCGGTGAGGGAAGCAAGGCCCGTCAATAATCATTTGTGAGAGGGACCAAACCAGCATTCACTTTCCCAAGTTAAAGTCAAACCAAGGTGTCCAAAAAATCCAAATCCCCAAAAAATGTCTCAGCTGAGATGTGTTTTTTTTTTAATTACATGCAGGCATTTAACAGGAGGGGAAATATCAGCGTGTAGTGGTACTATGGGATGTTAGTTGCCCTCCACCTCTCCTACACATACCGCACTCTCACACCATCTCTGTCCTGATGTTTCCAGGCCCCTCCTCGTCCTCTGCTCAAGGAAAAATGTAATGGTTTAATTTGCTTCACATGCCGTCAAAAGGTTTTGCTTTGGGAGGGCGTTGCCATGACTCTGTATAAACATTGTCCCATTTCTCGCTGGGACAGTTGAGTATGAGTTTATAAAAAGAAAAATCCATGGATTATGACTCAGGGAGGTGAAATTATTAGAGTGCATATCTTCACCACAACTGTGTGTGGACGTGCCTTAAAGACATTCAAATTAATCGTTGCTTTCAAATTATTGTTTATATTTGTGCTTAAATCAAGAATAATGCAGTCAATTTTCATCATTCCCACCATATTAAGCAAAATAATGTTTGTTTGTTTTCTGAGAGAGAGTGAACAGCCATACTAAGCCTGTTTATGTCAGATTTACTGTACCTTTGGCTTTGCGTAAAGAAGCTCAAATCTTAGGTTTACACAGCTGCCAGGACTGCCCAGTGTGGTAGCACCTTGAAATGTTGAGAGGAAACTGAGCCTGTCTTCAAAGAGGAGAAGTCCCAGCTACTTAAGCCAGACTTACAGGGAGACTAAATGTAAGTTAAATATTAGTCTTTTGTTTAGCTGAAAAAGATTTATCTTAAAAAGTCAGTGTTTGCCTAAATGTATTTATAGAGTTGGGAAATTATATGTAGGCACCGCAGTTCTTTGAGATGATGACAATGCATGTGTGTATTCATAATATTGGTCATAAATTAGCCAGAGAAATGGCCAATAGGAAAAAAGGTTGACCTGACAATGACACTAGAGGCCAAACCAGGGGAACACGAGGATTCAGTCATTGGAGAATATTCATTTTTAGTTGGTGAAAGTTGGAGTAGGGGAGTTTAGGGGACATCTCAGTGTTTTTGGTACTTTTTCATGTTCTTGAAGTCGTTACGTTTCTTGCACTGCCGGGGGAGGCCACTGCTTTTGGGAATTCCATCGCCAAAACAGGAGTGAGGCAGACTTGGGATACACTTGGGGATACGATGTGTAAAAGTAACATGCACAGGAATGCTGAGAACCCATGTGAATGTTTTGCTAGCAGAACGTAGCAGAACTTAAATGTGACAATCATTGTTATTTGCTTCACCTGACAGTGGTTGTGACGTTGTGGTTGATCAGCATGGAGACACAGAGAAGCTTAAAACAGTGACCACGGTAAAATAATAAATAGATTAAAAAAACACTCTTATCCCCTGAGAGAATCTATTAGGTTCTATTCATCTTGCCTGTGACCATACTGCAAAGTGGCACTAGGAACAGCAGCACGTAAAGCTTTTCATTTTTCACCGTCTTAGCCCCTCAGACTGAGACAGAATAAGGACAAGTTAAAAGACAAGACAACAGGATGCCTTCAAAGAAAACATGATACGACAGCTGATATTAGTGGAGGAAGCTGAACGTACAGCAGGTAGGACACCAGTGCTCATGCTGGTGTATCACTAAACCAGCGCATATCTGTACTGACAGCAGCCACGCAGGGGATAGTGAACATCTAGTGCTTCAGATGGAAGAATGCTAAATTCAAATGCCTTTGCAAATATTGAGAAACTTGGTAAACCTAAGCATGCCCCACAATCTACTATTCATGTTATCACAAGGGGATCGATGGTTTCAAGCTGCTTTCATGCACACAGTTACCGCCTCACTAAATGAATGATATCCACTGAGGAGGAACCTTTATTTCGTCCTTCATAATATTGTTATGTCTCGTGTGTGGTGATCAGTTTTGATTGTCTTGTGTATCCGCAGCTCTCCAAATCAGGGAACCATGCCTTCACACTGAAAACACTAAAGAGGAGACGAATGTGTGATGTGTGCAAGCACAACATTGACACCCCTGCGGCTTTCTGCAAGGGTGAGTCCACATCTCAGGGTGGTAGCAGATCTAGATGCATATCATAGCAGCTCGCTGACTCTCAGAGTAAATTATTGCTTCTTTTTGCTTACAGAATGCAAGGTTACAGTTCACAAGACATGTGAAGCCAAGGTGAGCTATACATTTTCTACCTAAATTCACCACAGGGTTGCATACCTTACCTCCTCCTGCCCAGAGCAAACTGTGCACCTTTTTCAAAGGTTTGTCGGGTACCGACGTTAATGTGATGTTAGTCTTAAGTGGAATAAGCCATGTGCACTGACCTAGATGTCTGGTTAAAGAAGGCCTGCCTCCAGAACTGCACTCATCCATGCAGTAACATGGATAGGAGGGTGAGCTCTCAAGCACCCAGAAAGTCTCCATTGTTTTTCAAAGTGACTCTTATTAAAGTCTGTGGCTTTAGAGGTTATGACTGTATATATGATGCATCATTACTCATCATTAGCACTGTGAAAATAGCTCTCGGGGTGATCAATTGGGGGCAGCAGGGATCTGTGAGCTGTCAGTGGTCTGTATGCACGGTGAGGAATCAGTGAGGAGGAGCCAGCTCAGGGGATAATGCACTTTGCAAACAAATGCCGTTTGTGTGTCCGTCTACAGATAAGTTGCTGTTTGTTATAAGAAACCCAAATACAATGGGTGAACGGGCGATTCTCAACTGGAAAAGTGGAAGGCCCTCGTTTGCAACCGGTCACTTTGTAGTGCTCTCTGAACAAACACACTCACAAAGCTCAGTGAAGCTAGTGCTCACAGCTTCAAACCACATGCTCTGCCGTAAGACAATCTGCATTTGTCTGTTGGTGATTAGAAAGGAAATAGCCCAGTAAACACCTTAAGCTCAGCTGAGTTTCACCACAGCAGCATATGTGCATTACTAAGTCCTGGTTTTAAAAAAGCTGCTTATAGACTTTGAGTAAGATGTCCCCACCTTTGCTTATAGAGTCCCCCAAAGAGTGGACTGTTTCATTTAAACTGTGTGAGAGAAGCACTCTCTCCATCCACAGCTCATGTCAAGCCATTGGTAGTAGCGCCTTCTACTCTCATGTGACCCCACTCACATCAGCTCAGTGTCACACGCCACTGAGTGAGTTCATGACCTTGCTGGAGTGGGACTGTTTTGTCTCACTCAGTATCCACCAGCACAAGCCGAATGCATTCACTCAAAAGCAGCACACCTGCCCTCCCAGCGCCACACAGAAGGACCTGTCATATTTATTTCTCTGCTCTTCTCTTTTACCAAGGTAACTCGTACACTGTAATGGTGTGTGACACGCCTCTACCAGCTGTTGTGCCTTAGCTGCGCATATTAAAAGAGGATTATTATTTTTGTCATATGCATCCCCCCCCCCCCCGCC
>VUQG01010019.1:3974-28183 GCA_015106755.1 Etia nguti | reverse complement strand
ACCCATTTGCTAAAAAAAAAAAAAAAGCCTAAATATATCAGTTTGGAAAATAGCTATTTTCCAAACAGTTTGGAAAATAGCTATTTTCCAAACTGACATCTCACAGACACTCCCATAGTACTTATATTTTTTTAATTATCTTGTGGGACAATATTTCTACAAGATGAACATCTTACTGTAAATTGCACCCTCCATACTTCCTCATGGTGAACTGTATTTGAATAATATACTCCAAGTCCAAGAAAGTCTTGGTCAAGAAAGCCTGTGTGTTTCTGTGTGTGACACAGTGAGCATATTACTTACATCCCCCTGTGTGTTGTGATTGGTCGCACTGGGGTAGGGCTACATGTAGTGCCACTGACCTTCCATGCCCATGTTCATGCCCATTCCACCCATTGGTCCTAAGAAACACAGAGAGAAGTTATTAATTATTTATTTATTTAATCTAAGTGTAACTAGGAAATGGTTTGCAGACACTGAGCGAAATAATATGATGGTTTAACTGTGACAGACAACATGCTGGATCTGGCCTGGTGAGGTGTGTAAAGGTGATGGGGAGGGGTGAGGGGTGGTTAAGTAGCCTGGCAGTTTATCCAAACCTGCTGACTTTGAGTGGAGGGTGAGATAGGGTTAGGGACTTGGGAGAATCCCAGAAAACAGGGGATAGAGGAGGAGGAGAGGAGCTTAAGGACAAACTCTGGGATTAAACCTGATGGCGTGAGAGAGAGGAACTGAGTGAGAAGGAGTGGGAGTGAGGAAGGAGATGGTTGTGTAATGTGATTGACCACACCTGTTCTGGTGTATTTGGGGAGGGCTAGATAACAGTGTGTTTGTGTATGTAGTGCATGTATCCGCATTCTGGTGTATGAGCATAGCATAAACTTAAAATACTAAATAGCAAACAGAGACAAAAAAGTCAAGAAGGACACTGGTAACATAAGAATCTAGAAGACAAAGGCAAGAAGATGAGCTGAGAAAGGAAAGATGGGAAGAGCAAGAGAGGAAAGAAAGGGACAGACACGCAGTGCAAGCCTTACCAGGTGGTCTGATTCCCATGTGCTGCTGGCCGTCCATGACGAAACCCCCCATCGGCTGGCCATCTGGATTGTAGGGAGCTCCTTGACTTACTGTGGATGGAAGAGAAGACAGGGAGGAAGGGAACAGAGTGGTCAATTAGTGCTTTTAATTAAGGCTCAGTGGCCGAGGCGGGATCATCTGTTGACTGGTGCACGCACAGGAAGCCGCCGTTGTCTTTCAGCGTCATTCTGCTCAATGTCTCTGCAACCGAGTCTCCACCGTAAGCCCCTGGTAGACTTTAATACGTCTAAATGTTCTAAAAGGGATTGGACTGGGTGTTTAGCACACGTATGCAAGGACTGTTGTTTCAAGATGAGAATTAGACCATCTGGAAAAGTTGAGGAGCTGCTTTTATAGACTGACTAATTACAAACCAATGTAACATATTAGCATAACTCAACTGGGCTAGTGCAAATAAAAATTACTCTTAAATTTTAGCCCATAACATACAGTCGTTTAGTCTTTTTACTGCACTTACTCTGCTCTCTGGGAACATCAGAGGGATTGTCTATCAGTTTGTTTTTGTCCATTTGATGTTTACATTCATAACATGGGAATAACTTTCATTTATAGTATGTTAATTTATACATTTCAGACAGCGAAATTCAGACCGATAAATTTGGCATGTTTGGAAACTGGTATCTTCACTGGAATTTTATTAGTCAAAGTTTTGAGAGCTCAAACCGATGGCTAAGTTTTAAGGGGTAAACCATTTGTGGTTAGGAACTGTGGAATCCAGAAAAGACCTGAAAATACTGCCTAAAGTTCAAATATCATTGATTTTTAATACTAAGGTACTGAACAGTTCAGACTCAAAGATCTCAAATTAATTTTATGCTTCTCTAAGTAATTTTGACACTTAACACTGCAATGTTTGCAGTGCATTGTTACTGTGCACACACATTTGAAGAACAAAAAAGCGCTCTAATCAGTTTTCCTGTGGAACAATAGAAAGTCATTCTTGCCGAATAATACCCAAATATTGCCTCTACCTAGAGAGGAATGACAAGTGAAACCTGATAGGGTACCTACTTTTTGCTCACTTCTATTGTCCCGGTTTCATAGAAATCCACTTACCTTCGATTTAGCCTGTTTGGGGGTCAGTCAAGCAAAAGCAAGAACTCGGCCCCACTGAATGCCTTTGAACTTTACTGCGCCCCTAATGCCACCCTGACCTTTGACCCCTATTACAGGTAATAAAGTTTACGGCAGCCCAAACCAAGCCATGCACCAGAGGGACCGCTCACTCACTCCCCTCGCTCCCTGAACCAGCCACAAATAGGGTAGAGGGAGGGTGCTGAGAGGAGCGAGAGGGGGGTGTGTGTGTGGGTAAAAACAGGTCTGGAGCCAAAAAGCCAAACAACGGTCACCCAAAAAAAGAAAGGGGTGTAGTTGTCTCTCAGTTTGAGCCAGGGAGGAAGGACCAAGGCTCACTGGAAAAAACAAAACAAAAAGTTGGTTGGATAGGGGGGCGACTGGTTAAGAGCAAGGCTTACCAAGAACACAGCAAGTTTTGTTTGGAGGATAAAAGGAAAAATAAATCCACTCATCATTAACTTGCTTTCAGACAAATTATATTTTATAATTAATACATAGCTTTCACTCCAAATGCCATGTCATAGTTGATTAATGATTGCTGTTAATGTTGTAACATTTTGGTTTTGATTTTAGTGCTCAATCACAGCAGTGAGGGGGGGAAGCCCCTGGATCTTTTGGACATTCCAGGGTCAGGGCATCAGTCCTCTATTTACCAGATGAGGGCCCTCCGGGTGCATGGAGTGTGGATGGCTTTCGCCTGCGCGACTTGAATACAGTAACTATAGAAGACTTGCCTGCACGGTTTGACTGGTCGATCATGGGCTGCACTATTCTCCTCCTCGCATTAATGAACCTGAAGCAGATGAAGAGCAGAGAGGGAAAGGGCAGAAAAGGAAGAAGGGAGAAAGACAGGAACAAAGTTAGTGTATTTTTCAAAACAAGATCAGGCAAAAATGCTGACTAATACCTAGAAAATCTTGGCACACAGCACGAAAACAAACATATTGCCAAATCAGCCTCTCTTTCTTAGCTAACCATAATAATGATATGGAGTAATTACTCTCCCATAAGCATCCCTGATCCCTGGTAAAGCCCCACTAGAGGCACAGCGAAAGTCACATCTTAACGACCTTAATAATCAAGGCAGCTGTCTTTGAAAATGCAGAACTCCACAACTTGTACAAACTTGCACAGCCTCGGCATATACACAGACATCAGCCTGAACACTGGGGTCTTTGTGGGGCGAGGCTTAGCCGCGAATTTTTTCCCTGCCTCTGAAACATTTTAACCCATCTTGCCTTGTTGGAGATGTTCCACCTCACAACGAGCTGAGATTGCTGACTGTTTAACACACTTGGCTTCGAGTGTAGCAGTGTGGGAAGTATTGCTGACAGAAACATGTCATGTTGCCACCAGTGAGAAGCACTGTTTTGGGTGATACTGTGTTAAGACAGGTGACCGTTTGTTACTCTGTGACAGCAGGAGGTGTGTGTGTGTGTGTGTGTGCGTGCGTGCGTGCGTGCGTGCGTGCGTGCGTGCGTGCGTCAAAATCTTTTATACTTCATTACATCCTACAAAAGCAAGTAGGCCATTTATTGTGTACACACAAACACTGTTACTTACTCGCTTCTGAACCGCACACACTCTTAATCCCTCTCTCACTCCTAACATTTATTCACATACATTCGCACCCACATACACACTTATAGCTGGCGCACCGGCCTTGGTCATCTTAAACTCTTGTGAAATGACCCTTTGACCCTCGGTGACCCAAAGGACAGAGGACTCTTGGGGATCTGACTTGATTTATGTGTTCCTGCTGTTACCCCACCGGACTCTTCTATTTCATCTCTGAAAGGGGAGCATTCGCTGAACTTTAAGGAAACAATAGTCCTGCTACACTTCTAAAGCTGAAACACAGTGCAGTTAAGAGCTTTGGGAAAGGACAGCAGGGGAACAGAAGCAAAACGACACTAGGATGCTGCGTCTGTTAATTAGTGAATGGAAGCCTCTCGCCTTATATGTATCCTGCATTATCTTGTAAGGACAGCGCTGTAGGGAAATAAACAGGCAGAAGGTGGCAAAGGCAGATACCAAGAGAAAAATAAAATGATTAACAGCCTAATTGCTCCATTATATTTTGCAAGCTGCTTTAGAAAAACTGTTCGCTTTGAGAGGGATGCAGGCAGAGCTTCCTATGAAGTGAAATTTTTTTTAAATTTGAAAAAAAAAATGTGGAGATTCTGTCAACCTTTGAACTTGAAGCTTTGGGGCATTTTTTCTGTATTTGTTACAATAAAGTATACAACCTTGGAATTTCAAGGGGTAGAAAGAAATAGAAGGAGGTAGGGAGGAATGCAAGAATGCACTGACATGGCAGAGAACCATCAAATGAGGGAACGTCTGGAGTTTTATCGCCACCACCACCCCCCACCACCCCCCACCACCCCTCTCTTCCTCCCCCACTGCCCTGTTTTGTTGGGGGAGATATGAGAGGAGGAGCAAGGGAGAGGGCAAGGAGGGTTGAGGAGGCCTGAGCATTCCTTTAACTTTGCTCTCCTCTCCTCTGCTCTCCAAACCCTTTACAAGGTTAACTGGAGGCCAGTGCAAGCTCACTGTTGATCTCTCCCTCCTCTTGTCATCCATAGCTGTCTCCTTGTCACCATTCCTATTCTTCGACTCTTTTCTGTCTCTTTATTTTCCTCTTCCAACATGGCTTCTCCCTCTTTTAAAGATACACTGATGCAACAAAGGAGGATTTTTCGGCAATAGGTGTACACTTCTTAGAAAGTCAGGTATTCATTCCTTGCACAATAGGGCTTAAGGCATATGTGGACTTCAAACTTGATATGAAATATGGCAACAGAATTTATTTACTCTAAGGATTGAACAGGCAATGTGTTAATGAAATAATAATCCTACTCCTACTGCTGCTACTAGACCTACAGGTGATGTTATTATTGCTACTCCTAATAGAACAACAGTGTCCATGCCTCTCTTTCTCGTATCGGTTTCCTTCTCCAGCTTGCTCCCTTCTTATCATTCCTTCCCTGTATGGTGGAAACTGGCAGCCCACCTCACAGCAACAAATATACAGTCTAACCCACCAAATCCCCTCCTCCTTTCAAAAACTCTTGCCGGTTTCCTGTCCCTGTCGTCCCTATATCTGAGGCCAGATGCACCATGGGGGCTGGAACAAAGGATAAAATGCTTCTCATAATAGCAGCCAGGGGAACGGAGCGATAGAGAGCGGGAGAATGGAAGGGAAGGAGGAGTGAGAGAATCAGAAAAAAGCAAGGGGCTCTGGTCTGCAAACCAGACGCTCTTGCTGTGACCGTTAATAAGCTGACAGAGAGAAAGACTGGGGGGTTGGTGGGGTTAGGGTGAGGGAGATGGAGAGAAAGTAAGGAAAGGAAGATGGACGAAATAAATACAACTCGGAGAGAGATGGAATGATGGAGAGAGAGAAAAGAAAAAGAGAAACAGAGGAGAGAAAAAATGGAGTGGGGCTTCACCTTTTCACGACCCCTGGGTGCTATAGGGCCTGTGTGTTATGGCCTGTTCATTCCCCTGGCTCCCATCACAACACAATGAGCAGCACTATTCAGCTCCACTCAGTACAACAATAGCTGGGCTATTTTGGCGTGACACACCACTGGTGGTACGCCTAAAGTTGGGCAAAGGAAAGAACATGACTTGAAATAAAATTTGTTGGAATCCAACATGGTATGAACACCGTCAGGATGTGAGCTGGATTCACACCAAGAGCACACATGTTTGACATATGCATGCACCCATGACACAGTGGATCAAGACGCATGTCGGCCACGTGTTATGCCAGAGCTGAAGGCACTAAAGTAATTTAAGGAGACAGAGTTTTATTGTTTTTTGGGGGGTTTTGTTTTTTTTCTTTTTTGTCTGATCCATTTCTTCTTCTGAGATTGCTAATGTCTGGATTAATTCTCCTACCCCTCTCCCTCCTCCTCTAGAAAGAGTGGAACTGATTGCGACGGCGTCTGCCAAGCCCTTGCTAATGTCCTATTCTCATTACGTGCGACACACACACACACACATTCATACACAGACATACTGAGCCGAGTCAGCTGCACACAGGTGTACACGAAGCACACGTGAAATGCCCAATTAAAAGCAAGAAATTGTCTTTTTCATCAGCTGCCTTTGTTGCGTGACCAATTAGGGGATAATTTAATAACGAGCAGTGGAAAGATGCAGATTGGATATACAAAAGGTTACTCCACAAGCTCATTGATTTAAATTCATGTGGAGTTCTCAATATCTGTGGCACACATACTCACACATGCATATCTCCTGAGCCAACTACCAATATTATATTAGTAATACGAGACGCACAGAAACACACAAATACGCACATACAGTGCACACATACACCCCACGTTCTCAACACTCACTTACGCTATTACATTAGTAA
The DNA here is from genome assembly GCA_015106755.1 of Etia nguti. Classification (NCBI taxonomy): domain Eukaryota; kingdom Metazoa; phylum Chordata; class Actinopteri; order Cichliformes; family Cichlidae; genus Etia; species Etia nguti. The sequence continues at coordinate 21,618 of VUQG01010019.1, read as the reverse complement.
TCTGAGAGAATTTTGCACACACGGCCTGGACACATCTCATATTTTTACACCGCTGGATATTTCAGCATCACATACATTCATCAGGATCCAGCGGTGTATTTCTGCGCACGCCGACAGAGGTTTACATGCATATTCAAATCTTACAGCCACTTAAAATAACTCTGTAACCACACACTCCTCTTGGCTGCCAATCAATGTGATTTAGACGCACTAAAAGAAAGCAAGCTTTGACGGGTAGAATCATGTAGCTTATCATCAGGCTGTCACTGCATGGATACCATTGATTGTCTCCTGCTCCACCACAATTAACGCGTGGCCCATATATCCTTCAGATACACACTGATGGTGTGCGCACACGCTCTCTCTCTCTCATTCACCCATGTAATGTAAAAAAAAAATCTCTCTTTTTTTAACCCTTTGTTTGCCCAAAACTTGCTGTTTTTTAAAAAGTTACTTTAACACATTACTCTTGCCTAACATTATCCAAAATAAGAATTGCACATTTTCACACACATAAATTCAGTAACAGTTATCCCAGCCAGATTCCTAAGCCACGCATTTATTTCTGCAGAACTTCATTATCCCATCCTATGTCCCAGCACATCCCCATCTTCTTAAGTAATTAGTTATTTTATTATACAGCTCACATATTCTCTTATGCACAGCCGGGGGTGGCAGGGCATTCCCGTGCTTGTACCTGCATACTGTATGTGTGTATGTGTGTGAGTATACTGCATGTGGGTGTGCAAGGGAATTACAGTTATGAGTTTTTCCTTTTGTTCTCCTCGGCTGATGACTTAACTCATAAATCACCTCCTTCTCATTTCCCCACACTCTATCTCCATCCCGCCTTCTCTTTCTCTCCTCCTCAGTGTCGTTTTCGGGTCAGATGCTTGGATTAGATGCTTCAGATTAGTTTAAATAAACTATCGGAGCTGCTTGCAAAATGCCTAGTTGCAGCACAAACAGTTACAGCATGGGAACAGTTTTAAACAATGAATGCAAGACTAATTCAAATATGACTCAGCTTTATTTGTTGTGTTTACATGACTTTTATATGGACTAATGCTGCTAAAAAAGCACAGACAGTACTTAATCCACAGAGTGGTGGAACAGGTTAAGATTACCAAGTTTGGATAAATGTTAAAGTGTTTTCATTAAGAAAAATTGTCTTATTAAAAATTTGCAGAAAAAAGGTTTTTAAAAAAGAAAGAAGCAATTTCATAATTTCACTTGTATTATTTTTGTACTTGTGATGCCTTAAAATAATGTTTCCTGTAGGAATAGTGACATATTCACAAAGTGGAGATGCATTTAGGATCATCATGTTGTTTTCTCTCTTATCCCATCAGTCTTGCAGTCATCTCAGCTGCATCTGAGACCACTTGCAGGGATCCGGGACTGGTGCAGTTTTTCTTGGGAAATAGGGTTTTTAGGGTAAGATCTGGAGTGTGCCAAAAGGAAAAAAGGGTACTGCAAGTATCTATGTGTAAGCCTTATATTGTGCAAAATGACTGGATTCGTCTTAATTGTCTGTGCAGCTTTCAGCAAGTACAAACGCTCACATGAGTACACACAGTTAATGCATAGCAATACTTGCCCTGCATGTGCCCACTTGCCAGTTCAAAGCACCGTTGTCTTATTTGCACCATTTTTCCTAATGCTGCTCAGACAGATCAACCAGCAAAATATACCTATGACAACTTGCAGCCAGATGATGACGCTTTGTGTATTTCAACATCATTTAAATGCCCAAACTGAAGAGGAAAACAACAGTGGCACATCACTGCTGGCAGGCAGAAATGGTAATGAAGACCCTTCAGAAAACACAGTCAAAGCACCTCTGTGTGGTGGCATGAACTACCAACAAGATGAGAGACCCACAAACAAAAATGCACAGGTGTCCAACCTGAGTAATGCTGCTAAGACAACATGGGTCAAGAAGAGGGGCAAAACTCAGGGATGCTGTCACTCAGTATGCTACATGTGCAGCAAGCATTTTTTTCACTGATCATTCAAATATCCATAGGTCACTATTAGGATACTCCATTTCTTTAAATTAAACTAAAACATTTTGATAGTATGCAGCTGGTATTGTAGTGGATTGTGCATCATTCAGAGGACTCTGAATAGCTAAAACATTGCAACCACCTAACTACAGCAGTTTGCAAACACATAGCTAATATTAGCTTTCTAATGTTTCTTACATTGTGAAAACAAAAAGGTGTTTTGAGTTTCGAGACCTGAGTTGCTTGTTGCGGGGCCAATGTTTTCTTCTCCTGTAGGTGTGGCTTTCAGAGTATAATGGTTATATTACACTCTGTCTCTAAAGGCCCTCTGCAGTGGGTCTGTAGAGAAGATGCGTTAACTTACACATAACCTTGGGGTTGGCTGTGACACTACGATGAACACAAACATGAACACGGAGATATAAAAACAATATAGAACACACAGCTGAAAAGTAGGGTTGAAGTAAGGTCACGCAGGAGTAATGTGACCAGATTGTTTGTCTGTAGCTTGCTTGTTACTAATTAGGACGCCTGTATTTCAATTCAGCTTAACATATAAGTATTTATCAGGAGGTAGTCTCCAAATACATGTACAGCTATTTACAGACACACCCACTGAAAAACATACACATTAAGTAAATGCAGGTCTGCAAATACAGCCCCTAATATCACGAGGTGGATTAGCAGGATCCAGTGCCGCATATGGAGGAAAACTTAAGAAAACAGTGTGAAATTTAAAAGGAGCTTTAGACTGAGAACAGCCATGGGGTCACTTAATCCCCATTACGGCACACACATAAAATACAAGCATGTAAGGATACACGCACACATACACACACTCCCTGTTGCTCTCCTCCCCAAGAGCCCAGTGTCCATTAAGAGAGCCATGAATCTAGCACTAAAGCTGGTTTTACAGAGTGGAGCAACAGGACGGGTAACCACTCACACACAAACTGGAGAGGAACGCTGTGTGTGTTTAGTGTGTTGTGCGTGCGTGTGTGTGTGTGTGTGTGTGTCCATGACAACCAGGTGCCTCTCAGACGTATATGGAGGAAATGTTGGCCACTTGAAAAACATACATGAACTCACTGGCTCTGACTTTGCTGGCTTTGCAGTTCCCCTTGACTTCTAAATAGGCCTTGCCAAAAGGCAAAATCTAAACAGAGGGTGGGAGAAACAGGATTAAGAAAGAAGTGTTCACAATACCAGAAGACAAAAAACCAAGACAAAGACAGAGAAAAGAAATTAAAAGGGAGTCTGCAGCTGTCACATGTGACCCCAGTCCCTCTCTTTATCTCTGTTCCTGCTTCCCTTCACACACATTCAGACAGTCTTGGACTCAGTGAGCCAGTCATCCATCAATGCCAAAGAGAGGGTATGGCTTGAAGCCTGGCTTTACCCAGAAACAACATGGCTGTCCTGCATACTGCCCACTCCGCAAACACCAGTGGACAGAGCATGTGTCCTTTAGCCTTTGGGCTTAGATCGAAATGTGTTTATGTGTGTGTATGAGTCTCTGCGTGTTGCTCTTTGTGAATGTGCAACGCTCTGTTAGCAGCACTCCACTTTTCTGTGTTTATGAAGGTTTCATGGGTAAGGTTGCATATGTATTTGCTTTTAAAAAAAACAAATACAGTGTGTGTTTTTCTTCACCGTGTACACAAACACACCAACTTAACATGCACACACACAAACACACAAAAATCTCAGTCAGAGAGAGAGATGACCACAGTGTCACACAGAGACGGTATTGCTGACAGGGCTTGCAGTGGGGACTGTTGCAAACACACAGTGGTTGACCTAAATCCCCCCATACTGCCCGTGTCATATCCTGTCTCTGCGCGTGTCACTTCCACCCGCTGGCTCACAGCGGCTATCGCTATGGGGATCCCTCTGAGTGCCCAGAAACTAGCAGAGGCAGCAGACATCTACAGTCAGCAAATGCAAAAGAGAGTGAAAGTAAAGAAAAGGAGCAATATTTTGACATGACAGCTTCTAAGGCATTTTTTTTTATTTACATACTGACATTTAAATATTAACTTTTTATAATGTCAGCTTACCTACTTTAGTAAATACACATACAATTTAAGATTTAATTTAAAAAAAAAAAAATCAGTTGCTAAAAACATTTTACCATTATTATAATAATCATTAAACATGGGTGTCCGATCCAGTTCATCCCATCAATACTGGCTGGCAACTGCCACGTGTGTCAGTGCCGGCAGAAACATTCTCATTTTATGCTTTGTCAACAAATCCCCTACATGGAACCGTCACGTATTTTAATTGCATAAAATCACTGTCAGTCCTCTGTCTGTTAATTGTGGGAGAAGCTGTCCCATTTTCCTCGATATTTAACTTTGGCACACAGCACTTGCTCGCCGTCCTGCTGGTTCACTTCACAGTAGCGTTTGATCAACATGAGAAAACATTAGCGTGAGAACAACAACAACTGACTAATGGTGGCGAGTACGACAGCGACCATGTGTGCTTCAACACAGATCCCTGGCATTCACATTGCGTCGCCTTTCATGTTTTGGACTACCCCCTCCTCTACAACAAAAGAAGGTTTAAAAAGCAAGAGAGAGGAGTGGGGATAAAAAAAAAAAAGGAGGGAATAAAGAAAGAAAGGGAGAGGGGCGAATGAAGGGAAATGCAGGTTTGGCCTAGGGCAGCGTGCTGTGATGTAAGAGAAATAGAGAAAGTGAGGGGAAGAAAGAGGGCAGTAGGGGTGAGGAGAAATGGTGTTTTTTGTAGTCAGTCATTGCACATGGACACCTATTTGAGTGCACAGACACACACACACACACACGTGTGTCTACACACACTTTTGTTGACATAATACAGTAAAGACAGGGTCGTGTCTGCACAGGCTAAAGTTTCCTGTATGGAACTATTGTTAGCAACAGACTTCAAACCAAGGGAAGAAAATATTGTTCTTGAAATTATTTTCACATTTTTCCTCAGTGTTGAAATCTTAGGCTGAGGTCACATCTAGTGAAAAGTGTGCAAGCGCGTGTGTGTCTTTTTTTTGGGGGGGGGGGTTCCTGTAATGTCAAGGAGTTTCAGGCTGAAGCAGCTTGACACAGCTGCAGTGTACGAAACAAGCTTCGGGGCATAGACTGAAACTTGGCCTGCTAATTCCAAAACACACAAACACACACCTCAGAAGACTTTCTGTGAACAAGTTCCAGCATCTCTCTCTTTAGCCTGTCAGCTCGCAGAACACTGAAACTTGCTATCATCTGCTCACATTATTTCAACTCTTTAACACAGTTTACTCTTTTACCAATAGGTGGGTCTTTTGCCATTTTGGTAATCAATTCTACCAGATATTAAAGCATTTTATTCAAAGTGAGTCCTTTCGTGTGTGTGTATTTGATGGCAACATTTGCCAGATGCATTAATGACATTTTTAACTACTTGAAGTAGTGACAAAACAGACTGGACACAAAATGTGAATGCCTTATTGAGTAGGAAATATGCATGGCAAATACAGGAGATCAAATTTGAACCTAGATTTGCCTTCATCTGCTTCAGAGGCCTTCACACCACCTAACCTGACATTCTTGTTCTTCCAGTAACGTTTTTTGCGGTCTAACAAAAAAAAACAACCAAAAAAATTAGATCTTCGGCCCACGTTGAATAAACCAATTTATTAAACTTTTAGGTAAAAATAATAAACAGCAAGTGCTTCTTGTCATTCTTCTTTGCATGTTTTTCCTCTCACCTTGCTCCACTTATCTTTCCTCCCTTACTTGCTCGCTCCCCTTCCCTTCTTTCACCTCTTCCTCTCTTTTCCCCCTGCCTGTGCTTTCAGAAACCCGATAAGCAGCATATGTATGTGCCATGCCCCCCTTTCCTAAGTAGCCCGAACGTCCGTCCACTCTGCCCTTTTAAATACTACCTCTCTTTCTCATTCTCTCTCCCTCACTCTCACTCTGTGCATGCTTTTAAGACGTTCGTAAAAGGAGGTCTTATTGACAAAACAATTGCTCGGCGGGGCTTAAACACTGCCTTTAAAGGGGTATTATTAAATTGCAGGCAGGAAGGGGAGGGGCAGCCAACAAGGGAAACCTGATGACCTCGCCATCGATTTTTACATCACTGGAGCGTTAGGAGAACTTAGCACAGAGATACTGACTGTATCCAGAGAAACAGAGTAGAGAGAGAGAGAGAGAGAGAGAGAAAAAAAAGACATTTTATATGTTACGCATGGAGCTTTTAGCTCCTGGCTCAGTCCAGAATGATGTAATTGTTTGAGCAGGTAAAAGGTTGTATTGTGAAAGAACATGTCCATACTATGGTTGCCGACAGTTATAAACACGGGTCTATCAGCAGATCTAAATCGAATTATTCCTCGACTTCTTTCTTTACCAATCAACTGATCCAGCTATCTTTATATCGCATGCTGAGGAGAGGTCAGTTATGAATTTTTTTTCCCCCTACAGCTCCATCCCAAGATTGCTTTTGTTTTGTTGGCATGTTTCTGAAACACATAACCAAACAGTTTGGACAGTGTAATCCAGCTCTCACTTAGTAGAACATATGCGCTTGTGTTCTTAAAGTACATGCACTCGAAGAAACAAAAGAAGAACTTCACCTTTTGGAGATCCTTTTGAATTTTTTTTCAGTAACATAACTGCAATGCAAATAAAAGCCTAAAAGATTTGTTTGATTTTGCACACAGATTTCCTCTCTTTTCTACCACGCTGTTTGCTTTTGTCATGCAACACCAGGCCTGTGAGGTGGCAGCAGTTTGTGTGAAAGTTTTACAGCTCAGTGAAATAAGATGAGATAAAAAACAAAAACTTTTTTGGAGCCCAAAATTATTAGGAGACTAAAATAATACTGGAACACAAAACAAATTAAATTGTTTTTAACTTTTCTTTGTTTTTGTTTATTATAAAATACTATAAACTATAAAAAAAAATACTTCTTTGTGGTTCATCAGCATTCACATGAGTGAGTGCTCTTTGTGACATACTATACTGCTCTATAAAGTCTATGGGAGACTTTGAACTTATGTTTTAATGTACGCCATTCTGTTACTCGTTTATGCCAGGGGGTGCAAGAGATTTCTGTTTGCTATAGAATATTCTTAAATTCTCTGTATATGATTCTGCTTTGTAAATGTGAACATGTATTGCCACACACACACACACACACACACACACACACACACACACACACACACACACACACACACACACACACACACACACTTTTGCCATTCAAATTGAGATTCCCTGGTGCAGCGTATTTCTGCCAATAATTCATGAGTGATCTGCGCCCCTTGCCGGCCTTTAGCATTTTTATTTAATCTGCTGAGCCCTACCGCTGCTCACTCATCAATAATGCACACCAACATGTGTGTTAACACATCTATGGTGCGTGAGAGAGAGGGAGAGTATATGGTTGTATTGCAGTGTGCGATTATGCAATATATGTGAGGTAACACACATTGTACAGCACAATAATGAGATTGTATGCGTCTCTGTTGATGCAGGGGAAGAAAGGAAGAGAGGGTGTTCTTAATGTTCTGACAAGAGTTTTCTTTTTCTTTGTCAGTTGTTAAGTCGTCCCCTGTTGGGACAATAAACACGGATCACGGATGACCCCAGTTCATCCTGAGCTGTTTAACATGAATTCATTGCCCATGGCCTGCATGTGACTGTGAAACACACCCCCACTAGATGTTTTATGCTTTCGGAAGTCTTCTTTGGTCCGATTTTCACAGTTGTAGACCTGATCTGGTGCAAGCGAACACACGAGCTGTGAAGCGTGTTTGTGTACTCATTTGTATATATGTCTGTGAGTACGGTTTTCCAAAGCACTGACAAACAGAATCACATCTAGGAAAATTGACTTCACTAAATCAGTGGGTCAGGAGGTAACATCACTGGGGGTTGCTATGGAGACACCCAATGACGGGGCTTCCCAACCAGCACAACAACATGACTGTGAAATGGCAGTTCCCCTAACGTAACCCCTCGCTCTCTATTACTCTGTCATTGTCTTTCTTTCGTTTGTTTCTATCATCTTTTTTCCCCTCTTCCACTTCTGCTTATCCTCCTTTTCCCTTCTCTCTCTTTTTTTGGTCAGTTTCTTTGTCTTTATCTCTTTGTCACTCCATGTTTTCACTTTATTGTTTTCCTTGATCGCCCTTCCATGCCACACTGTACCGCTCGCTCGCTCGCTCAAACAACCGAACCATGGATGGAAATATGCCTGTGGACAAGCGTGTACACACACACACACACACACACACACAACAAAATGTGAGGGGGCAGCGGGATCCCAGCATGGAGGGTTTAACAGCTAATACCCCTTAGATTAACCACCCCCGGTCCCTCTCTTTTAAACACACACACTGACACACACATCTTCTACAAACCAAGATTAACCTCCTACGATTTACACAGTGTGTGTTGGTATTGCACGAATACACATGCATACACACCTTCGGGGTGTGTTGCTATTCCCCTACCAATAAATATAACAAACAGATTGAGAACACACAGTCAGTAAGTGTCCAAGCTACTGTTCATGTGACTGTCTGTCTGACTCACATACAGACACAGGCGTGTGTGCACACAGAGTTTGGCTTTATCTCGGCTGTAAGGATTGATCCCCATGGATTTCAGAGGGGTCACGTGATCTGATAACCTCTAGGATTCCCCCTGGTCAGGAGACCTTTTTTCACCAGTATGTGTGTGTATTGTTTTTGGCCTGGTATAAAATGAATTCTCCAAAGACTGATACATCATACCCTAATCTAACGTCTGTCTGTCTCTGAGGTCTCAGATTGAACAATGGCTGGGAATAATGTTAACATCATTAGGCGACTGGTAATGGGGAGTTATCATGTCTCATCTCCTTTTCTTCCTTTCTCCTTCTCTTCATCTATTTTTCACTGTCTGCCTCTTCAACTCTCACTCCTTCTGTTTGCTTTTTCTGCAGTCTCCACTTTTATGCTCCTACCAAGCAAACTCACTTATACTTTCAAGGATTATTTTAAGGGCTGCTTAGATCAAACACCCTCTGCAAGGGCCTTGCCTTGGTTACCCAGACTCGAGCCCCTTTAATTAGACATGGCTAATAACACTAAGCATGTGCTGATAACCATCTCTCTGATAAGACTAGCCGCAAAAGGACACAGGGCCTCCTTTTACCTTTTACAGTGTTACCTAAGGTTAAAATGGATACTTAGCAACCTTATTTTATGGCTCAGTCCGTGCCCAATTAACAGGCCAGTTGGCACTTACAGAGCAGTAATTTGCAGAGGCCAGTTAGCAATCAGCCTGTCCGCCAATATGCTAGGCTCCTTGCTATACCAAGGACATCTTCAAATGCCTTGTTAAAAAAGAAGTACTAAATAATAACAATAATATATGGTCATTTCGTTCTCTGACTGACTTTCGTCCACTTTGTACTCTGAATACAGGCTTTTGGTTCCCAGAGTTTGCAAAAGTAGATTGGATGCAGTTCCTTTGGCTATCATGCTGTTCTCCTGTGGAATCAGCTCCCAGTTTTAATTCAGAGGACAGGCCTTAAAATCTTTCTTTTTAATCACTGGGCTGGAGCAGGTGACCCTGCCCATGCCTTAGTATGCTTTACGGGTTTGGGCTGCTGGGGGACTTCCCATCTCCTCCACTCCCTTAGTTTCACTCTTGATGCATTTAAATGCCACTATTGGATCATTGAACTTTATCTACTCTCTTCCATAGTTTGTGCTTTATCCTTGTCTCTTTATTCTCTTTTTCCCCTTTTCTTTTACTCCTCACCTTCATGTTAAAATAGAGTTCATTGTCCGATTTCTGGTATTTTCTGTCTAATATTGTAGGATCCTTACCTTAGTATATAAAGCACCTTGGGGTGACCATTGTTGGGAATTGGAGCTACACAAATACATTTGTATTGGATTGAACTGAGTTGTTAAGACAAAGGTAACTAAACTTCTTGGAGGATTTTTTTTGTCCAAATCAGAATTTAAAGCCTTTCCTTTTCATATTTTACTTTTCAAATCATTTGCAGTACTACATACTTCAGTATAATTTGCAAAAGCAAAAAAGAGGGAAACATTCAGGATAATAGAGTGTATAAATTGAATAAATGTATGCTTTAAAAATTTACAAAGAACAAATGAATGTTAAATGTGATGTTCTCCAAGTGTTTAAAACAAATGCTAATAACAGTTAAAGGTAAGCCTACAAAAAGCCACAAACCCCAAAATAAGACAGCCAAAGTAAAACCCTATAATTAGTCTCAGAGCAGCCACTTTTCAAGTAATCATTCTTTTATAAGTTGTGCATCTTGGATGATTTTATTGGATGTTTTCAGATAGTAGTTTGATTCTTAATTAACATGGATTCTCATGTTTGGGCCGAGTTAGGCTGTTGGTTTGGAAAATCACTCCAGGCCATATCTCTTTAGATGGATTGATCTAGGTGAGGATGATTCAGTAAATGGTGTGTGCGTGTGCTTGTGTGTGTGATGAAAATAGAGGTGGAGTGGAGGCATTAATTCTAATCATCAAGAACTGGGATAGCCTGGGGGGTCAAACTCCTGAAATCGACTGCATGTAAACTCTCAAATGACTTACCAGTTGTTCACTTGTAGGATCGTGAGTCCTGTGTCCTGCGCCAGCTGTTTCTTCTGTTCTTCCGATGGGTAGGGATGCTGCAGGAGACAGAGACACTTTGAGAAAAGGCTGACCACAAATTGTTTAATGAAGCTTCTTGTTTTTTTTAAAAAAAGCTTTGATGTGCCTTTTAGCAGGGAAAGAGATGTTGGAGGGCACAGGTTACACATACACAGTCGCACATACAAAACCATGCGCTGTAATGAGACCTAGAAAATGAGATGTGTGCTCATGCTCATTGGTGCATAGGTGTCAGTATGTGCCTGTGTGTATGTCTATGTATACTGTAAGTACATCTGAGTGTGTGCACATTAATGTGCCACCCCCTCCGATCATTAATGGAATATGAAATCTTGTAATTAATGGCAGCCAAAAAGGCAAGCCAATTAGAAAGTTAAGTGAAGTGGAGAACCAGCTCTAGTAATTAGGCAGCCTCTTACACAAATATATTCGCGTCAATGGCCCCCTTTCACCCCGCTGCATATGTAATCAGAGAGTGGGGAATATGTAACATTAAGCCGATGGAATAGAGACAAGAGGATGTAAAACTCTCGTCTTTATTGCTGCTGGTTGCTTTTATCCTTATTACAGTGTGTACAATAACATGACTCTGTTAAGTTTGTCTTTTTGTTGCAATTATTTCTACGGCTTAACTGCACAATATCATCCTTATCCCCAAAATTAGAGAATGCCACCACAACATATCATTCAATGCCGTGTCGAGTCTTATATCGGGTGGAGGGTGAAAAAGTAATACGCATACACACAAGTAAACTTTCATTTTTCGTAACTCTTAATATGTTTTAATCAAACTGCATCACCTTGATTTTAGAAGACATCCCTTTTTCACTCATTTGTGCAACAATAATATTGACAGGTAAAAGATAAAGCACTTTTCTCTACTTCCTTCCTCCTTATTTTAGGATCCAAATCGGAATCGGAATTATTTTTTTAATTATTTGAAGAGTAACGAATGCATCATGATCACGAACAGCCCGAAGTCATCGTTTAAATATAAACCAGTGACTGTGACCCCTCCTTCTATCAAGAAGCCAGCTGAGAACAGTTAAATTTGAGCCACCTGTTTAAATATATAGAATGAATAAATTGGATAAATGCAAACTTGGGGAGTGTTGATTTATATTGGAGTAGGGGGTATCACAGTTGCACGGAGGCTTGTTCATGGAGCACAATGTGCTGTTCATGACTCAGACAAGACATGGACTGTGCAGTACGGCATAGGCAGGCCGTAAAAGAGGACAAGAGGAGGGAGGGGAAAGGGAGCGATGGAGAGAATAGATTGTAGAAAGGCTAGCACAAACTGGAGAGCTATCTATAATCCAAAAGGCTGTGTATACATTTACAAAAGGGAGAAGGGATACATCAAAAACTAAAAAGGCTTAATGATCCAGTCAGCGCTATTTTAGCACACCGAGTTTGATTAAGTAGTAGTATTTAACAATGACTGTCTAAAAACTTTGAAAATTTTATGCTAGTGACTTTAAAGAACAAAAACAAATATATTTTAGCTTAATTTGCTCCCTTAAAAGTAGGCCGAGTCGAGCTTAGAGTTACTCGCAGTGCTAACATGTGCTTCGCTAAAATCCCAAGTTATTGTGTTCAAAAACAGGCACTATACATATGGCTACTGTATGATATTTGCAGTACATCTATCAAGGGTATGTCTCCTTGTTAGTCAATCAGATGTGCAAAATTAGTGCGGCGCCAGCTTTTTCATTTTTTCATTAAAGCTTTTTCAGTGCATAATGAACAGGATTGTGTTTAATGCTGGAACCACCCAGCACAGCGAGGGGAGACTGATTTTTTCCCAGTCTTCCCTTGTCCATGTGATTGGTTGCGGGGAATGGGAACACAAGGAGGCTAATTTCATGCACAAAGTTATAATTGCATGTCGCCTCTGGCCAAATTTGTGTCCAGTTCTTTTTTTACAACCATTTTTGTGCGCCTGTACATGTGTGTGTGTTAGTGTGCATATATGCATGTGAACTGCCCATACATATGCACATACACATACACACAGTGCTGTTTCAGTCTGCGTGCAAGTAGCCTCCATATTTTTTCCCAATCAGATAAAATCCGAAGGAAAATAACTGCAGAAAATCTGAGGCAGCACTTGCCTTCCTCTGTGAGTGAAAGTGAGAAAACATTATTCTTACGGCTTGTGTCATCCGATGCCCTGATGCATTGCTTTATATATCATATCTACACATAGACTTCTGACATTTTAATCTCAGCTAATCATGTGAAAAACATGTCTTTCTTTGCAACAAAAAAGATGATTGAACATGAAAAGATCAATGTGTCTATTCTGCTTGTCACAGATCTGCGGAGTGTCTACCTCGTGATATCAGGGGGATGCAGCCATGCCAGGGGCCACAATACAGCACAAATACACCCTGTTTCAATGTTTCCCTTCCTTCAAGCTTACCAGCACAGATACGCACTTACACAGACAGATGCATAAATAAAATACACAACTAGGCACAAACAGACAGTGTGTGTGACTATCTCGGTCTCAGCCTACAGTACTGGAAGAAAAATGTTCTCACTGTATTTCATTTGACACTAATACTGCTAGTGGTAGAATGCAATAAGTACATTTACTTAAGAATAAATATAAGCGTAAGGTTGAGGTTCTTTTAATTATTATACAACAAATAGTTATATAAAAAATGGTGTCATTCATCATTGCAGTGTCAATTTCTTTGAATTATGAGCATTTTCATTGTTTACAGTTAAAAGTCTATTATGCTGATAACACAACTTCCAGGACAATTACTAGACCTTCAGTACTTTAGCATTGGGAGACTCCTACTTTACATAAGCAAACTCCTTTACAAGTTTTCACATACAAAAAAGTCCTCACTTAATTTAAGAGTTTAGAGGAATAGATAGCCATGAAGCCAGTACATTAAAACTGTTTTTCTCCTCCTTTTTTTCCTAAACCTCCAAATTAGCTCTTATCTGTCAAAACACTGTGATTTAGTTTCTTGCTGAGCAACAAGTCGGCCAGTTTTAATATTGTCTGTGAGCGATTCTGGTGTCTTAACAGCCTTTGGCTGAGGTTCAGCGGGTTGAGAGAGAGAGAGAGAGAGAGAGAGAGAGAGAGAGAGAGAGAGGCCTTTAGTGAGAAAAGCAATAACATGTTCTTTAAAAGAGCAGATGGAAAGTTTCTGCGCATCCTTCCCTCCCTTCCCTCTTCCCTCCGCCTATCTTAATGATATGTCTTCTCCAAATATACAGCTCCTTTCATGAGAATTTCCACCCTGCTCTCCACTGGGCTCTGAGCATGTGGGTGCCAGGAGGGGTGTGCGTTTTTGCTTCTTTCTCTTCTTCGTGTCTTATCAATCTGAGTATGTAAGAGTATGGGTGTACATTTCCGTTGTACATTTTGTTTGTCCGGTAGAGTCAAAGAATTTACTTTGCTTTGCCCTGCAACTTAATATGTGCAGAGAATTGAATATGTGTGCTTGTTCTTATTTGAGCCACTGAGCTTGCATGGTTTACAAGTAAGTTTAGCTGTACATGGTCTGAATATGGCGTGTGTGCGTGTGTGTATCTTTGCGTGCAGATCTGTGTGTGTGTGGGTGAGTAACAGAGCATCAGTAACATCCCCTCCCTGTCTGACCGTCTTCCTCTCTGACCTCCTCAGACAAGAACAAGAGCGGGATAGATAGAAGAAAGAAAGAGGAAGAGGGAAGGGGGAGGCAGGAGAGGAGACATGGAAATGGATATCTGGAGCCCCAGGGTTTAAAAGAGAGATAAGAGCATGAATATTCTGTAGGACCCCTTTTTACTCCCCCGTCCCAACCATAAACCAAGAGGAAACTATTCTAGGCATGACGGTAGGAAAAAAAAAAAAAGTAAACTGCTACAGTTAACAATTAAACATACAACAAAATAGGAATTATATTACTTTTTCCAGATATTTTTTAATATATTAAATCATTTAAAAACACTTGAAATAAAGTATCATGAGGTTGAGCTGGTAATAAGGCTCTGAACACATAGCACTGAAGTAAAATTTTAATTTTGTGAGGACTCTGATGGAAAACATCCACAGATCTAAAAGTGACTTAAAGTAGTCATAATAAATTAATTAAGATATTATGAAAGGGATGAAAAGTTGTTCTTTTAAAGACCAACATTTTTAAAGTTACCCGACCTAAGCTTCACACTAGTAGCTAGTGGTAAAAGTCTGATTTCATGTCCCGCATTTTCATTTAGTTTTGAGAAACATTAAGCTATGGTAGCTTAGAATATGGGAACAAGTATTTGCTTGGTGCCGTTCCCTAGTTCCCCTCATGATGACTGAACTTTTGACCTTTACAGCACAAAGTGTCCGAACAGTCTCTTGATCTCATCTGCTGGAGTAAAAACTCGGATAAACTTTGACACAAAAAAAGAACAGAATTCCTAAAAGGTCACGGCTCCCCAATTCTTGTTTTGTGCCGTACAAGTCTCACCTGAATGTGCTGGTAGTAATAAGAGGGGAAAAGGAAAAAGTAGTCTGATTCACTCTTTTGTTGGAGAAGCACTATACGACCATGAAAGGAGGGACATTTTAAAAACGTCTTTATCTTGCTGTTGTTCTTCTCTCTTTATCTTGCCTCCTCAACAAAAACAATTCTTTGTTATTATCTCTCTGTCTCACTAGGTTTTCCTCTTCTGTATAAAAACATCGTTTTCTTTTTTTTACTTTTGATGGAAATTTGATTTTAGCTGCCAAACGTCAGCTATTCCATTTTGGTTGTGAGTATTAGTGTCTACAATTGTTTGCATTTTCTATATATAGCTTACAACATATATTCAGCATCTTTAATGAAATCCAATACCTTCATCTAAACATGTGTGATTACACCCTTCATAACCAATTTCACTGTAGCCACACTTCTCTGTGTTTCTTCTTTAGCCATTAGCATTAGGGCGTTATCGTTGCATATACTTCTATTTAAAGCTACACTTCCCAAGCCTCTGCGCTTCCCATTAAAAAGGCTTGACACGGCACATTAGCTTTATAAAACTGCAACCATGAAACAGGATGGAGGGAGGAAGAGGAGAGAGGAAAATCATATGTTGTCACAGCCATGTGACGTCCCTCAAAAAGAGGCCATGACACTGCACAATCTGTGGATAACAGACATAGGTCAGTGGTATTTTCAGTTAGCTTATTTTACCACCAGATGGTTGCAGAAGGCCACAAGGCACAAAGATGTTAGAAAATGCCATGATAACAGTAAACAAATTGGTAATATGCAACACTTTCCCCTAGTGTACCACTGTAAACAACAAGATACACTTGGAAATATTTGTAGGCAGACTTGTGAAAGCAGCATGACTCTCTTGACCTGAAACCAAGCAGGTTAAACACCAACAAAATAACGGACGGTTACCGACTTGCATGTACCACTTAAGGTAAAAAGTAAACAGCCTCGACTTGGCCAGATCTCTTCCCCTCACTGTTCCCAGGTCAAATCTCTGTGGAAACCGAGCTGCCTATCAGGAATGCCTGACGGCTAATCCGGAGGCCTTTTTGGCTAGAAGGGCATCACTGTATCAAACCAAACTGTCTTCCACAAACATGCATGCACACATGCACACTCTAAAACACAGGGTTTACTGGAAGTGTGGCCTTGCTCCTGACAGACGAGCATGAGATTACCTTAAATATTTGGAGAGCCGAGCACATTGTTATGCTAACAACAAATACCCTGAACCCTGAGCACGAGCAGACTTTAAAACAAGCGTTCCAAACTGTAAGCCTGTTCTATCTCATACAGCAAGCTTCCAATTTCCCAGTTTTATTTTATTTTATAATTTTTTTTTGCTCATAGAGTCAAAGTTTCATCCACTGTGTGTGTGTGTGTGTGTTCATGCTGTGCTGGGAGAGCCACGCCATTTCAAATTCCTTTCTGTGTAGGTGGCATCGACTGACATCCCTTTGACTTCATTAGGGAGCAGGGACCCAGCAACAAAGCTGGCTCTGGGAGAAAGGGGGGATTAAAGAAAAAAAGAAAAGGGAGTGAGAGTGAACAAAACAACAACAGAAGAAAAACAAAGCACCCCTAACCTAATTTCCTCTGATTCAGGCTGCTCCGACGCAAAATAACTAAACAGTGCAAAAACAGATCTTTTGAGAAACTCAAAATGAACCAACTACGAGATGAGAGATGCAGAGTCTCTTCCATCTGAAAAGTCTGTGCAAAATTAAATGTCCCCTTCTTAGCACTACCCCAAAAAAAGCAGAAACAGCCTCTTTTATGGTACTGGTCTTCAGTAAACTAGCTCAAAGCTTGTATGAATAATTCATAAACCTTTTTTTTTCGGTGAAGGGGGGGGTCCTCGATATATGCACCATAAATTGCAGAGAAACTCCCTTTCAAACTGTTTTTGTCATCAAATCTCTCCATCTCTTTTTGGGATGAAAAAAAAAATGTAGAAAAGCAGATGTTCTTGGGTTTTTTATTCATTAATGAGCATTGCCCTCTCAAAAAACAGCTTTTGTTGATTTAGGGAAATCTCACAGCGCTCTTGCCTATGGGAATGAGATAAATCTAGTTAGCTGGTGACGCAAAGGGTGAAAAGTATGTCATTAAAGCTCCGGTACAAAGTGGATTAGACAATGTACAGCATTACCAGCTTCCCCAGAATGATAATTGATGATTAGTTTCATTCATCACTTTAGTAAAACTCTCAGGGCACAATGCAGGACAGCAGCCACTGCTGTGTAACTGCTGTTGCAATATAACTGGGTGTGGAAAAAAAACTGTGTGCTGTGTACAGTAGGGTGGGTCTCTAATGTATGTGTACACTTAAGCTTATAGCGTGTAGGTACATGACAAGTCTTTAGAAAGGACTATATATATGTATAATGTAAAGGGTGAGGTCTGTTGATGCTGAAGGAAAGAATCTTGTGTGTGTGTGTGTGTGTGTGTGTGTGTGTGTGTGTGTGTGTGTGTGTGTGTTTGTG
>VUQG01010017.1:0-17716 GCA_015106755.1 Etia nguti | reverse complement strand
TGCTGATGATAAAGTGGTCATTAAAAAAAAAAAGTATAATGCAACACTTATACAAATAGGATAATGCTGCAGAAAATCATTGATCTTGCAAATATTACACAGAGCAATCTAATAAGCATTTTATTTCAAGTTTTATTATTTTATCGCTGAGTGTGCTCTCAGTACTGCACATTAGAGCTCTGCGACTCTACTCTGGACACATTTGAAAAGTAAAGGGACACGAGGAAGACATTGTGGACATATTGGCAGATCATTCTAATCTTTTGGTGTGTGTTCTCTGTTAAGAGACTTAAGACCAGATTAGAATGAAATATAACAACATTTATGATATTTGCATCACCACTCCCATGACACTGTTATGCACATTTTGCACTTCATTCAGTGGTTTTAGTAGCCCTGGTGTTGGGAGGATAGTAGAATGCTCCCAAACAGGTTATGTGTTCAGCATTAGTTACCATGGTGATTCAGCCAGGTAAAAAGAGAGACATTTTTCATGGCCTAGCTTCCTAAGCAACCTCGCTTCATAATACACCCCTCAGCTCTTCTGCATAATTTATGGTGTCCATTTGTAAATGGATTTCCATATAGTTAGCTAAGAGAGAGGTATTTTCCTGCACCTTGCTGAATGTGGATGATGCTGTCTATTGTTGAATTCTGATTGGTTGACAAGTGGGCCGGAATAGGAAAGAGAGTGAAGCATGACTAAAAAAAATATATCCAAAATAAAAGAAATACAGCATGACAAATGAAGACATTGGCTACAGTCCAAACTTTTCAGTGCTTTTTATATTTTATTTCACTTCAGTTTCTTATGTGTTATACCCTAACTCTTCTCCAAGGCTGCCTGATGGACCAACAACAGCAAAAGCAAGAACAGCCAACAGACCAATTGTGTCACATACTTTGTGCATGATTGACAACAAACACACTCTGCAGGTAGACGGGCCATCCACAGACTGCCTGTGGACTGGAAGCATGTTGTACTTTCATCCTTACAGATGTACAACCCGACACAGGAGGACAGGCTTTAATCCCAGCTTTCATTTCAAAAATCAGAGAAGGTGCAACATTTATAAACAATCCTCAAATAGTCTGATGTTCAGAATGACACAAACGTAACCCGAAAAAATAAAAATAAATGAAAAGGGAAAAGTGTTTTGGGGGGTTATATTGCTACTGCACACCCCCTCAATGCAGTCAGCTCAGGGGAAATACCAAATTATTTGTTGCAATATTCTTCTACGTCGTATCACAGCTACAGCTGTTGCTATATCATCTTATGGAGAAGACATGTGTGCCCCTCTGGTACTCTTTACGTCATGCAATAGCTGTGCCTCATGTTTTTTCACCTCCCGTGAAAAAAATCCTCCTTTTCCTGGTTAGGGAATCCTGACAGTTTGAAGGTGTCTGCTCTAAATAGAGCAGCCATTGTTCTCTATATTTGAAGTCTAAGTGTATTAGACATTAACTGTTCTGTAAGCAGTGAGAATTTAGGATACTGTGAGTAAGTTGGTGTAATGGCTGGTTACACTAAAACAAAGGCACCTTATTTAAATAATCGTAATAATCATATCTTGGTGTAGGTCCTATTTACTGGGGTTCGAGCACTCTGACGAAGAGCACAGGGCTGAAACTGTGGAAGTAATAGAGCTTATTTTCCATTTTTTGGTTCTGTAGTCAGATTTCATTATGAGATTTGACCTTACAAACCATATCTTAACAGTATCTTAAATGAATAGCAGGCTGTTGTCATATAAAATATTCTGTTTCTATATCAGGAATGAGGATCTGTGTCTATATAGCTCCAATCCTTTAGGTTATTTCCTTCATTGTGCCACACAGTGCACCATCGGCTCATGCATGTCTTAGTGGTCTTTAAATGTCCACTTCCAGAGTTACTGCAAATCTGTTATCTATAAAAATGTCTCTTGGACTTCAGACATAGGCAAAAACTTGTGAAGACATAGAAAGAATAATTTAGCACCAGGTCTGTACAGCCTGTCCAATCCTTGGGTCTTTTTCCTCCCACATCCCTTTGCATTCCTCTCATAGCACTGAAAAGAGCTCTCCCCTCACAGTTCTCTCCACACTGTATTGACTGTTGAAGGCCTCCTCTTCAGTCACTTGCCCTTTGTCAGCCCTGACACTGTAATGAGAAAATCCTTTCATTTCATGAAGACATGCTTCAATATTTTTACTGAGCTGATGGTCTCATTCTGTTCAGAGTCTGGCAGCAGTTGTCATATTAAATTTTATAAATTGCTGGACCTTAGTTTTTGCTCTTCCTCCATATGTCCCATCCTCCAATAAATCAAAGCCTTCTTGTCTATTAAATGAAGGTTGTTTTTTTTTAAACAATATTGTAATAGCTCTGAAACCTAATATGAGGTGTTTGTGTCCTTCATGCCCTGGTTTCAATTTCTCTTCCTCCTTGTTTGTCTGGGATGTCTGTTGTTGTGTTTGTGTCTCGTTTTCCTCTTTTGATTCAGGCCTTTTTTATCCAGAGCCTTGCTAGGAAAAAAGCTAATGACAAAGCTGGTAATCACGTTGCTGTTTTTGCCCTTAACCATGTTGATGCTATCTGGTGGCCCAGTGAGGATGGTGTGAATCAGCCAAAAAAACCCAGCTTAGGGCTCCTCAGTAGCTTACATCTATAACCATTCACAGCAGTGTGGGTTTAAAAAGAGGCAGGTTATATTGTGCACACATTTTTTTTTCTCTTCTGGATTCTGGCACAATTTTAACCAGCCTGCTTTTATCTTTTCAGGGAGGATCCATTCAAAACAGGAAATCAAAGAGATGCCTAGAGCTTGTAGCAAGCAGTGACAATGAGTTTGGCTACCAACTGGCTCTGCAGAAATGCACTGGACAGAAATGGTTCATCACAAATGTGCTGTTTAGCAGCTCCCTATGACTGACTGCCGAAGGAAACACTGGAGTCAATAGCAACTGGACTGAATGAAGTCGTCTCTTTTGTGTGCATTTGTGTATGCAAGTGTGAGTCTCTGTGTGTGAAAGTCTAGGAAGCCGGAGCACTCATTGAGAGCCACGATGTCTTCTAAAGAGCCGGTCGACATCACATCATAAATGTTAAACATTTTATTTTGCCTAAAGGAACAGCCATAGTTGGCAGATATTTTTCAGATCTGACAATGTAGTATATTTAGTATATTTTGTGGTAAATACAGTACAGTCAGATTTTCGTTGACTTCAAATATGTAATGGGTACTTGTTAATATTTGCTACTGTGTAGCAAGCTTTCTGAATCTGTCCCTGCTGTAATTATTTTTTATTTTAGTGTCTCAGGTTTGTAGGTTTATTATGCGATTGAGCTGTACAGTTGTGGAAAATATTGGAATAAATCTGAAATTGATATTTTCTAAATGTAAATATGTTGAATATTTGTAATATATAACATTGAAATAACACTCAATAATTATAGAGTGCAGTGCCTTGTTTTTTTGTTTTTTGTTTTACAAGGTCAGTATTTGAAATAACAGGTCAATCTGGCAGTAATTACCAGCTGAAAGGATTCAAGCTTGGTGGCTTGGGTGGCCGTTGCTTTACCCAGAGGCTGGGGCCCAATTTTAACAACACTCTAGTTTTCACAGTCACATTCATCCTGTACACTCCATGACACACCCACCCAATATAGTACCTTCAAAAATGAGTTTGGAACGATTTGCTGCTGGTTCGGGATGGCGCCTGGGGCCCTGGGACTTTATTCTTGACTCGTACCAGGGTGGCTGGCCTCTAGCTGGCTGCGGATGGTGCAGTTGTCCTGGGTCCATCTCTGTCTGCCTCTGGCTCCTGGTGGCCGTTGTTGCGGGTTCCCACCCTCATTATCAAGTACATTTGTGATAAAGATACAGGCATTCTAAAACAATCTCTCTCTCTCTCTCTCACACACACACTCACACTACAAGAAGACTGTTGATTTATGTATCTGTATATTTTCTGATTTATGTGTTCCAGGAGCTGTGTGTTTGGCTTTTTTTCTTACAGCAGCAGCAGTTGGCGATACACTGTGCACTTCTATTTGTGCTTTATCATTTTATTATATCCCCCCCCCCCGCTTTTTTTTCCTGCCTGTCCTACCTTAGACATCGACATACAACATATAATGTAACAACTGAAATAACACAAATAGAAATGACTAAATAAACAGATAAAAGGAGCCTATAGAGATTTTATATAGCTGTTCTTGCTGAAGCAAAGTGTGTTTGGCACCAAAGTGCATTTAGATCACAATTCTGATTGCAAAAGCTGGCAGACAGGACAGGATTTTAAAAATCAAAAAAGACTGTTTACACACTGTGTACTACAAAGCTCAACACACCCAGGATAACTTTCCATTATCGGGCTTCAATTGGTCTAACTTGTCAATCAGGCTAAGCAGTTACAGAAAAAGGCGGTTATCAGCTTGATAAGTTAACCCAGGGTTTATCAATCTAGCTACAAGTGCATTTGCATGGAAGAGGTTAGCGTTGGCAACATCTGACTTATCACAAACTGATATTTAGATGAGCATAAGACATTATGCCTATCTAAATATCAGTTGTAGTTTCAGTCTGGTGATTAACACATAGTCTACATACAAAATTTGATAGATGGTTCACAAGTACAAATGGGTACTTTATTTTTCGACCCAATACTAATGCATATATAGCAATAAAATGATTGGAATAAAATAAATAAAACTGTTTTTTCAGCCAACAGGAAACGAAATCAAAGAAGAGTTGTGTTTATCTTCTCTAAACGTCTTACTGCTGCTCATCAGGGAACAGGATTTTTGAGCTCTAATTGTTCAGCAAGTGGTGATTTTCTATCTGTTAATCTAGGAACATGACCTGCTTTGGAGCAGGTTAGGCCTGCAACATAAGTTCCCATGGTGACAATAAGGAAAACCCCGGGCTAACCCTGAGGTTGCCTGGGTAAGTACAAATCCTGTTTCATACTGCAGACCTCTGTTGATTTAGAAATCACAAATACAGAGATACTGCAAGTGGCACAGAACCAGTATAGATAACAGAGATAACTATTGGGAGTTCAAACACTCTCCAAACCATCTGGCAGACAGAGGAAGACAAGGCAAGACAGACAATGTGGACAATGTTTAACTAGAAGTTTTTGTATAAATTTCCTCAGAGGACAGAGTGGCGTCACAAAAACTGAAAAATCTTGCTTCAGATTAAATTGTATATACCAATGCTGCAAAATTTCACAGTTGCCGCTTTTTAAACATGCAAATGGGCTCCACTCCATTTCAGTAATTCCAGCTTTAGGCTGTTGGTTGGAAAAAGCAAGCACTGTGATGGTGTCGCTTTGAACTCTGAGACCATTTTCTGAATTTTTTACAAATCACTTTCTTTCAGGAAATGGTTTGCTAATGGTTTTGTTTAGGTTTCAGACACCTGCTGAAACCATGTTGGGGCTTTCACTTGAGGATGTAAAAATTGCAGTTTAGTTGTTTAAAAATGTACTTTTGCTACCTGTCGACAACAAAGAAGATTAAACATTAAAGAAGCCACTCGGCAAACTGACCCACTTAGTTGTAGGACACACTTTTTGAACTCTAGAGCATCATCAGTTGCCTGAAAGCAAAGCTACCAAAACACAAAAGCGTGGTCCTCCGACTGGTCCAATCTACCACTAACACTTGGAGTTGCTGCGACACACTGATTTATTTGTAATTTGGGGTAATGCTGGCTATAAATCTTCCTAAATCTATACCTTAAAAATATTTGCTGTGTGTGGTATGTGTATATATGATGTATTTGCAAATAACCTCACTCTAATGTCTCCACATAAGAACACAAGTTTACCTGGCGGTTAAGTTGAGACGGTGGTGACGATGTAACTGCTAAGGAAAAAAATTAAATAAGAGTGTCCGAGCTTTCTAAAGGACCAGTTAAAAACTGAAATTAAAAAGCAACGAGACGCTGAGGCTGAAATAACGGAGAGGCATGTCGTTAAGCCTGAGACGATCAAATTCTGGCACATAAATATTGATAAAACACTGATTTGACTTAAAGTTTTGCATTTTATGCATAGTTCTGCTGTTTTCTGTCCACATTGTGTTTTTTTTTTATTTCTTTTTTTTTTTGCTCTATGTTGAGATTTGACCTTCAAAGAGACCTTTCACTTAACTCTGACTAAAACACACACATAGAACACTTAAAAGGTACAGAGCTACAGCAGTGATGTTGTCAGTTTGTACTGACAAATGCTGGGGCAGAAGCTGAGAAATGGGGCAGCTATCTAGTCTGACTGTATGCACCTGGGGACGAGGCGAGTGGCACAGACTGTTTCCAACATGCCAGTCCTCGTTACTATTCACATTCAAGCAGAGCTCAGCAAACCATGGCATTAAATATACATGGAAACCCACTTTCATCAAAAGGACTTCCCCACTAACACGTCCTAATATATGCAATAAAAGCACCTCGGCACGCTTGAATTTTTGAATGAAAGAACTCCAAACCAGAGCTCCCATGCACATTACTTTTATCTTCTTTTAGCAGAGCTCTTGTCCTGATTGCCCACTGATGCACTCTGTAAACCTTCCTTTCACCTTTAAACTGGGCGTGTCTGTTAATAGGGGATCTTTGTTTGGATATTTGCTTGAAATTCAATGTATTTAATGCATATTTCACCCTTGTTGATTTAGCACATAATCGTGTGCCTCAAAATAACTCAATAAAGGGTTTACAAACGTACACAGCAGAGAATTAAATTCCTGTAAATGTGGAGACGTAGCTACATCTAAATGTATCCCACAGAGATGGAGCTGTGGAGCTGCTCTTGTTTGAGAATCAATGAGTCACATTCAGTTTCTCAGAAAAGCGCTGGCCTGATTTTGATGAAGCCACAGTGATAATATGCCTGTCTTCCCTTTGAGATATAGCATTTGCAAAATTACAGTCATTTCTCGTGCTATGGGAATTAAAAACTGACTTTTAACACGTGCAAAAATTGACTTTTAACATGTTTTTTTCTGGTGTTCCTCACAGGGAGAAAAGTTTTCTTCAATTTAAACTTAGCAGCTCTGATTTCATCTTGTACAAGTATATATCAGAAATTTTTAATAACTAACATGAACCACAGGGCACTGAAGGAAATGTGTTTACAGTTGAGTAAATGAAGTGGCTCTCTAGGTGAAAATGTGTCCAGCAAAAAGATTTGAGTTCCTGACTCCCCACTGTATTTCTCCCTGCTTTACTCATTTAATTGATTTTTTTTTTTTTTTGCCACACAGTTCAGACCTAAAGTCTGACATAAAAATGCTGCTGAAACCTTTGTTTATGTTGTGGGACATTTTTTGTAGAGATTAATGAATAACGATTTCACTCTGTGTTTAAGAAGAAAAAAAAATTGTGTATTTTTAAGTAATTTGTTTATGTGTTATAAAAGAGAGGACAGCAAAAATAAATGCAAATATGAAGCTGAGCATCATTAACAAAGATTACTAAATTCAACAAATTTTATAATAAAGTCTACAAAAACAAACACTAAGTGAGGCACAAAAAAGGAGATAGCATAAAATAGCATGAGGGACAAAGGCGAGAAGCACAGACGTGGAACACGGGTAATGGTTACAGACGCCCTACCAAAGACCGAAGAGAGCGCATGAGCTAATTAAGGCAGGAGGACAAGGTAACAAGGAACAGGTGAAACTAATCGGGACCGATCAGGCAATCACAAAGGCAGCTCAGGGAAGGAAACCAATTTAAAAACAAATAGAAATTTTAAAAGCCATAGGAGAAAGGGAAAGAAATGTTTCCATATTAGCAGAAAAAAGTGCTGTAACTATAACCCTGTAAACTTTACCCAGTCCCAAAATGGTGACAGCTGATATTGGTTAACCACAAAAGCCTGCTAAAACCCTATGTTATAACTTACGCTGTAACCTGACATTTACCCCACTGGAAATTACCTGCACGTCACATCAACGCAGTACAACTGTTCAGTCAGTTCCTTCTACACTGCCATTAATAGACTGGAAGTGAATAGATCCACTCAAAGAGAGAAACTCCACCACCAACTAGTGTTTTCACAGCAAAATTGCAGATCAATGGTCGTGCAGAGACTTGTTTAATACTTCATGTTCATTGTTCTTCTGTGAATTATGGACCCCATTAGTGTTCAGAAACAAAAGCATGCTTTAGGGTTTGTCCACCTTGTCATTGACAAGTCATTACTGTGTGAACGTGCAATGCACCACACAATAATAGGACTTTAAAAACTGATGGGTTATGCAACAGTTGCTAGTCATCTTGAATATACAGTCCTTCAGTAAAACAGAACAATTATGTGTACTTCAATCAAATTAAGCTCTGATTTATTTTTAAATTGACATATAATGAGCAAAAACTGCTGCTGAATATAAGCTGCATCTGATCCTCTGCAAGTATGTGATAAGTTCCTGGCAATTTACACGTATCTGAAGTGTAATTTATTTCTTGAGTCATCTTATTTCTTGCACGTCTTTCCTCAATTTAGTTCAGTGTGTGATTTTTTTTTAACACAACAGTTGATCTTTTGAGGAAAAAAAAAATATCTAATTGCACACTTGTTACTCAGAGTCAGAAGTTGGTTACTGCTTTCATGTCATATAGCTTATTGTAGCATGAAGATTGGACGCAGAGGGGAACGGAAAACTCCAGATCATTTCAAAGGTAACAAAATCCATCCTTTCTAGTTTTACAGGGGTTTGTGGGTCAAATCATTTCTGAGCTTTCTGAACTGAGAGTTTGAGTCAGTGTCACTGGTCAATGACACGAAACACTGAAACTCACAGTGTCAAAATTAATTTGGGTCACTATTGCAGCAATACAGTACTGTATTCACTGCTCAGAAAGGTTCAGTGCTTAGAAAACCATGCCAGGCACAGGTTTTTTTGCCCCAGTGTTAATTTTATTTGATTTTTTTGTCTGTTTATTATTGTTATGCTTTTGTTATTACACATATCTAAAATACTGTAATACTGAAAAATCATTATCTCTTCGGTAGCTTCTTTAAACTAAACTATCAATAATTATTACTCCATGTAGATAAACTATGACTCCTGTGTCGTTTTACTTTTTGTTATTATGTCCTTTACTTATCCAGATTTTAGTCTCTGTAAGACCTAAAAGTCCTCTTTTCCAGAGTGACCTGGTCAATATGGCAGCATATTTTTATTTTAAGTGGGTTAAGAAACACAGATTAAAAGAAATGGGTAAAAACAACCAATTCAGTAACAACTGGTATGGTATAAGTGCTGTGCCGACTGTGAGTGATTTTAGCCAATGATTTCTAGTATGTACAGCACTGAACTGTAGAGATATGCAGATGGTATGAACTTGTTCTAACTCAACAAAAAAGCAAATAGGCACATTTCCCAAAATGCCAAACTGTTCCTTAAAATAAAATCTGAGCGCGCCTCCTCTTTTCTCTTTTCCCTCGATATCTCAGTCTCTTTCTACGACTAACATTCATCTTTTTGCTTCTTATGGGAGCACGCTCTGAGAGACAACCTATCACATCTTGTCATTATTTTCTGCCCCCGACACAGAAGCATGAAACATTGAGGAATGTATTCCTGGCACAAGTCAAGATGTGATCGGGGGATTCAACTGAGTTTAGAATACCATATGGCAAAAGGAAGCAGCTTGTCAGAAGTGAGACTATCTGAACACCCCCTAGGATTGAGACAGAAAGTTTTCTCTGTTGTCTCTCCTGTAGGTGAGCCACAGGTAGCTGAGGGGATGCTGTCAGTACTGCAGGGTATGTGGGACATCACACACACAGAGAGAAGCAGAAACAGGGTAAAGCCAAAGCAGCCACTTTTGCGTTAAAAATAAACATAAACCCTGCCAAAGATGAAACGAATCTTCCCCTGCAATGTACAGCAAGCCAGAAATGTAATGAAGAATGTTTAAGCAGAAAAACAGATTCGCCAGAACAATGCACGTGGGCGTGAAATTTGTGTTCACCACGCAGCCAAAATGTTTCACATGTGGATAAATGTCACTGTTAATTGTTTTCTGTGAGAATGAATCCGTGTTGTAACTGGGTTTCCATGGATACAACTCCTAAGCTGCATATTCTCAGATATCCCCAGGAACCAGACCATAGGTGAGCGTATTAACTGAAGAGACCTGACAGGATGTAATTGCATTCAGATACAGATGCACCTTTAATCTTTGCCCTTTTAATCCTGCACTGGAATGACCTATGCAAATTAATGAATCTGTTTGTTTTTGTGCATATCTTTGTGCGCTTGCATGCAAAGTAAAACAGCATAACGGTGGGTGAAAGATTTGCCGCAGGAGACTTGAAGTTCCCCACTTGGATAAAACGAAGAGGAAGCTTGAAGCTGTAATGAAAAAGGTGAATGTAAGAATCAGCTGATATTTGACCAGCCAGGAGATTTTTACCTGATGCCAGCAGGGCTTTCACATAACTACATATACATTAACTGTAGCCAAAAGAATTAATAATATTATCACAATACGTGTAAAAAATTAAAATAACAATGATATCAATAGTGCTTACAGATAAAAAAAAATTCTATTTATGGCAAAAACACTCAAAATATTAGTATAAAAAGGTGAAAAGTAAGTCTGTAACCATAACTGTTTAAAATCAAGCAAAAGGAGCACTAATGGATGGTTAAAAGGCATCCATTGCATCTAATAAACAACTGATCCTAACCTGTGCCTGTAAAATTAGATAGCATTAGATACAATCAGTGAATAATGAATGCACTACTCTTTAGTGTACTATAAATCCTTTTTTCAGATGCAGTAGAAACTTATTGTAAAAACTGACTCATGAGTGCTGACTGAAAATGAGTTGTGCAGCTTTATTATGTGTGCCTACTTTTTGATGTTTTTAGGATGATACCTAAAAACATACCATAGACTGGCAAACAAACTATGGCTCAAAACTATGAACAGCTTTAGGATTCTTGGACTCGATATTATAAAGAACCTGTCATGATCCACCCTGGTAAAGGAAACTCAGTAAGTACTATGCTTATGAGGGAAACTAAAGAAAGCTGTGTTCTAGCACCAAGTTATTGCTAACTTGTACAGATAAATAACAGAAAGCATCCAAACTGAAAAGAGCCCCAAATAGTATGGAGCTCAGTACCAGAAGGCGCTGCAGCAGGTGATTAAAACTGCCCAGAACATCATTAGCACCCATGCACTGATAATTGATATTTGTGTGCTGTCTGTGCACAGCCCAAAGGATCCTAAGAGACAATACTTACTCAACCCAAAGTATCTCTCGCCATACCACCAGACTTCGGAGGAGTTTCTTTCCTCAGGCTGTGAGACTAATGAACTCATTGTCTACACTTCACCAAGAAGAATTGGTTTAGGTTTTAAGACCTAACGCTTTATTCAGTCATTTACATTTTTCTTCTTTCTGTATGTTGGCAGCAAAAACGGACTACAACAATATGTTGCTTGTTGCTATGAAATGAAGCTGAAGTTCTCAGCAACAACTTTCACCTTCCACATAATTCAAACTTGTGAAAACACTGATTAGTGCAGTTCTGAAATCTTTACATGTGTGCTCTTTTTCCCCAGTTTAGAACTGTGGGTCATTAATTTCCACATTACTTTCAGGAGTTAAAACAACTTCTTTCTGTGTCTGCCAGTCAATTGAGCCATTAACGCATATGTTTAAACGGCTCATTGTACCGCTCTTGTTCACTCAGTGTGTGTTAACAAGTGAAAGAATGTAGATATGGTGACATTTTATTCATTACAGTTTAACTGGATGTTGACAGTGATGGATGACGTTCCATTCAAAAACCCATAAATCAGATTAAACTGTGAAAATGAGTATTGACTGTGATGTCTGCATTCTGTTTGCTTTTACATTTTAGTAACTTCATACTGGAGCCAAATGTGCCTTTGTGGAAAGACTGTCTGCATTTTTTTCCTTTTTTGTCTTCTTTAACATCCATCAGCTGCCCTTCAACAAATGACTGATCATAATCTTATATTACTGCGTTTAAGGAATTAAAGGAGTCAAATGTCCTGAACAACACTAACCTGGAAGAACCCACCTGAGCTCCGGATACCACCTGTGTAGCTGAAACGTTATACTGTGTCTGCAGTTCACGGCAGTTCCCCATTAAAGTACTTCGACGACTACAAGTTCAGTGCCTAGTTTTGAATGTTGAAAAAAAATTACTGAACTGATTACTAAGTAATTACTTTCATAATTTTATTTTAAAAAAAATATTTAACTAAATATTAATTAATATGTAATGATAACAGCTGTGTTGTTATCAAATACTGCCCACAGAGAAAGGTAGCAGGTTAGATGAGCTATAAATGCTTAAAATCCCAGCAAGACATCTTTATTTTTTAATCTATACTCTCTCTCTCTCTCTACACACACACACACACACACATTATATATATATATATATATATATATATATATACACATACATATATATATATATATATATATATATATATATATACATATATATATATACATATATATATATACATATATATATATACATATATATATATATATATATATATATATATATATATATATATATATATATATATATAAAACACATTTCAGTTAAAATGTTCAAGATGTAAAACTGAGTTTTCAAGACGTGTTTATAGAACTAGTGTTACATTTTGGGAAATGGATTATTTACAATGCAACTGAAAGTTAGACGTGACGACTTTCCTCCCTCGCATTTGGCAATAAATGTAAAGTTGCTGCCAGAAACTGCTCCAGTTACCTCGGTTCAGACTGAAAATAGAAAGAGCAAAGTGTGTCCAAAGCAAAGAGTCACGTCAGTTCTTAAATCTTGAGTGACCAAACCAAAAAAGTGTTTTTAATACTGTCTAAACTGTAAGTTTGTGCTTTGACACTTATGGATAAATCCAGGCTGTTTCCAGTCTTTATGCTAAGTTAACTAGATCATGGTTATGGTAGGTAATTATAATCTTCTCATCTATCCCTTTCCACATCTGATTTTTGCACCCAGTTTTTTAAAGAAGACCCTTCAAATATTAATCAGAGCAGGAAATCCTCTTCTGAAGACAGAAGTTATGGCGTTTTGCCTCAGTGAAGCCCTGCCTGTCAAATCACACAGGAACAAGGAACATCTGAGACAGCTTGGGTTAATCAAAATTTAATCACAACTCAAAAGCTGATTTAGTCTGAGGCTGTCACACATAGAGTGCATTAGGTTAGATCAGACACATATCTATAGTTCATCTTTCTTATACAACAATCTGACTTCAGACTGATTACTGAAAATACTCCTTGACACCCCTGACCTGAAAAATTCTCAGACAGCACATTCATCTGAAGAAGAGGGAAAGGCTTATACTCATGAAGTCACGTCCTAGACGCTTTAATCACTTCAATCTTGATTTAGGCGCTCCCCCCATCCACTCCCACATCAATGTTGAAAAAGACATCTTGTGAGTACTGGAGTAAAACTCCATTTCTATTCTTGTTCCCTAGCACACAGATCCTCCGCCCCTTCAAACAGAAAAACTCATCACAATGGATATCCAGGTTCTGGTCTTTCACTGGATAAGCTTGTTGAAAGACTTCACTTTGTCTATGTGAACACAAAAATCTGTGTGGTTTCATGTTATTGACAGCTGAGTTAATGTGTCATCTTTGGAGTCACGCAACTCCTAAACACTATGCTGTTCTGAGATAGTACCGAATGCTGAAAGCTGGTAACACAGAGGAGATACAAGCTTCTCTGCACCTGTCTCACACAGTGTATCTCTTGTTACTTTATCCATGGTCTTATCTGTCAGTGATGGAAAACAGTTACACAGAGCTAGCCAAGTAGTGCTCTTCAATAGAAACTGGGGTACTTGAGTACTGCCATTCATCTTCTTCAGAGCATTTCAGCTGGAAAAAGTACTGTCACGATCCTGGGTCTCTGACCCAGCGTTTTCAGTTACGTTTTGAGTTCTTAAGTTATTCCTTTATTATGTTGAGTAATTTGGATTATCTTTTGGTTGCCTTTAGTTTAGTTATGTTTTACTTAGGTCCTCTGTGTTAGTCTGTCATGTTTCTTGTCTTCTTGTCCATGTTGTAAAGTTGTATTGTCATGTCTGCTTTTCATTCTGTTTCCTCTTTTATTTTGAAGGTCTGTGTCCTACGTCAGTGTAGTCAGCTTTGCTTCCTTTGTCTCGTTATGTCAGATTTGTTTCAGCCGTTTCCCCATGTGTTTCTACTTCCCCTAATCACCCTTGTGTGTATTTAGTCTGTGTGTTTCTGTTCATTTCTTGGTCAGGTTGTCTGTTGTTCCATGTTGTGTCTCCAGGATTTTTCCATGTTCAAGGTTTTGTTCTTTGTTCAGCAGTTAATTTTCCCAGTTTAGTTCTAGTTGGGTTCTTTCTGGTTTGCCTCTGCCTTTTGTTTTTGTACTTTTTTTATCAGCCATATTAAACGGCTCGCTTTTTGTTAACATTCAAGTTTTGTTCCCCGTTTCTTTTGTGTCTGCACTTTGGGTCCTCTACGTCACTCCATACAGTCTGCCTCCTCCAGACTGTGACAAGTACACTCATTACTCGTTATTTTTCTGGATATTTTATATTTTTTTAAAAAACATTTTGCAAGCCACAATTTTAGTGATAGCTAATTAAAATATACATATACATAAATACTAAACTACAGGTTACAACTCTGGGCTGGCATTTCAAATGCAGTGCACCATGTTGTTCCTAATAACACCCTGAATACTGCGGCAAATTAAATGGAAAAATCTGTATGATGTGTGTTTGAATATCCAGCAGCACAGCTACAGATAAAGCTAAAGAGCAATACTAATTTGATCTGTAACAGTGGCTCAATTAAGTTAGAAGACATCCTTCTCATCTTTCATTTGCATCCTTTTTGGATTTCATTTTCATGTTATCATTTGTTTGATGTTCAAAGCTCCAAACAAATGTTCTGACCTAGATGCAAAATTAATCATTTCTAGCAAACAGCATCTGTCAAGCAGATGGAGAGCACTGATCTAATGGTATGTGCTGCAGAAAGAGAGAAGCTCATTTCTATGACCACCTGACTCTGAACTTATCCAGGGTACACACCACACAACAAGCTATAATCCCCTGTATATTGCAGGAGAAAATCCATCAATAGCCTTTTTCTGAATGTCCTTACAGAACTCAATTAGATGAGGTCCGGGAAAAACAGATTTCTTGCCATATTGAAACTCTGAAATGGGCTTCTATCTGACAACTTTGTGGTATTTACTTTTTGAATCACTTCTCAGTTCAGTCCATGTAATCGTAAAACAGTACAGCCTTACCAGTTGTTACAATCTTGTCAAAGCCACTCTCTTTTCACAAACTGACAGAGAAACAAAGGCTGCATTTTTTTTTTTTTTTTTATTAAGAGTAAAAAAAGAAAATACTTTTACTCTTAGTTAGATATAGACCGAAGCATGTATAACTCATTTTTAAGAATACACAGCTGGTTCTGAGCTGGGATGCTTCCTAGCTGATGCTTAAGTGCATTAACTAGAAAGAAACTGATGTGACTAGATGTTTCACTGTTAGCGAATCACACCGACCAACTTACAGTTCATATTAAGTAGCAGTGCACCGATTTTCTTGACCGTTTCTGATTTACCTTCTACCAACAAAAACTGACAACATTTAAAAACAAAAATCTATTTTGTTTCAATGTAACTTACATCAGCATAAGATACATAAGATTGTGACCACTGAAAGGTGAAGTGAATAACCCTGTTTCATCCATGGCAATATGCATTAGAAGTTGGGAAAATGGGCAAGCAATTTGCGCAAATTTGAAAAAGACCAAATTGTTATGCGAGACGGTTGAGTCAGAGAATCCCCAAAACTGCAGCTCTTGTGGGGTGGTCCATGCTAACCCCGGTCCAAAAAGCACTAACAATGGGCACACCTACATCACAAGTGGAAGGAGGTGAACCTGTTCTGATGAATCCCATCACATGGATGGCCAGGTGTGTAAACTGCTTACCTGGGGAACACGTGGCACTGGGATGCACTATGGGAAAAGGGGGAAAATGGTGACAGTAGTGTGATCCATGTGAATGTTAGCATGACATGTACCCCCTATCTAAGCATTGTTATGGACTGTGTACACTCTGTAATCGAAAAAACATTCCCTGGTGGCTGTGGCCTCTTTCAGCAGGATAGCTTTAGCTCTAGCCACGTCTTGTTAGCTTCTGGAAAATGTTCATGCTTAAGTGTCTCATTAGATTTATTGCTACAAATGGTTTTGCATCTTTCCCTGCAACATTTGTCTCTTCATTCACTTCCATGCTAACATCGCAGCATGTGGCTGTGAGCATGTGCTACTCTGCACGAATATGGTGCACATGAAATGGATTAGCCTGGCCAGTCAAAAGTCTGAGATCAGTGGAGACTAGTTCAATTTGTAAATGTGTAAAAGTAAGATTTTCTCATGCTAAATGTAGATAAAAGTGTATACAAGAATAGAACTGAAACACTCAAAATATATTTTTTCAATTTGCTATTTTCATTGATAATTGATGTCTGTTGTTTGAACAAACCCTCAGACTATTTTCTGAATCTTTCCAACCATTCCTTTCAAGTGGATACAGAGACCTGTTAAAATGCTTTCAATTAGAGGTGTAAAATTACAGTTCTACATTTTTTAACCTACAAGAGCAAAGCAGTGTGACCCTTAAACACCACTGTGATATTTGTAGATTCCTGACAAACAACTGGAGCTAGTCTTAGCAGAACAGAGCATTCCTCTGCCCGATCCAGTTTAGCACCAACTATAAATCTTGGACGGGCCAGTAAATTACTAGAGTCTCTGATGGTTGCCAGGCAACTGTAGATAACTCACAGAAACACCACAATGTTTTGTTGCTGCTCATTGATTTTTGTAAACATTAAACAAACAAGATGTAATGTGTTCATTTGTGAGACCTACAGATGCTCATAGGCAGACGGGTTGTGGCTTTGTACAAAGATATTAGAGTTGTATCTAAGTATATGTAGCGAGTAAAAGCCACCAAGTAACCGCTAAGGGCCTCTATACTACTCGTGCAAACTTTCAGGCCCAAAGCTCTTACAGGAACGAACCCAGAATAAACGGGACAAGAGGGTCAATATCAGTCAGATACGTTAAAATTTATTATTTTAAAAGAAAACACAAAGGGTTTGCAATAGGCCTAAAACATCAAAATACAAAAGGTCACTAATGACCACAATATAGTTTTATTGGTGCAACCTGCCAGCAATCCAACTATCACCTGAGGGCTTGCTCTACCCCGGTGGTCCCAGATGCTCGTTGCTTTAAAAGAAACAAATCCACCCCAAATAAATACGAGCCCAACAGAACACTTATCGCATGCACTAAGTGTTTTAGTTCAGGCAATACTTGGTGGCACTAAAATCACTCTTAATAAAACTTATTCACCGCAAATCCACACGGAGCACCTCTAAAAGACCTAATTCCCCTAAGGTAAGAGCCCAGCTCAGGGATTGCACATTGCCCGACTAATATTGCACCAGCCCAGTAGAAATAAAAACAAACCCAGCATAAAAAAAAATCAGTTTTAAAAGGTGACCCTACTCTAAAACCAACTTGGGAAAAAAGCGCAAGGAAAAGGAGAAGGAGGAAAAAAAACAGTGACAAATTCACATGTGCAGCCTGTCCTGCAGGAGGCAATACAATATAA
>VUQG01010014.1:5272-56964 GCA_015106755.1 Etia nguti | reverse complement strand
AACCCTATTCTTTCACCAATGTAAAAACTGTTCATGAGGAGCTGGCAAAAGCTATGACAGCCATTCTCAAACCATCAACAGACTTCTTGACTAGCAACAAGCTTCTAAAGGTAACCTACATTCATCTGTCAAAAGGCAATCAGCAGAAGCTAATTAAAGGAGACTTATAAGAAAAAGAAAATAATATTTTTAAACTAATCCACAAATCTTTAATTGGTAGAAAATAAATTGTTTTTCAATTTACCTGCAAAAAGTGAAATTAAACAATATAAATAGGTAATACATGATAGCAGATCTAAAAACATTGTACTCTGTTGTTATGAGTTCTCCAAAATTTTACATCTGTTACTGAAATTTGAGAAAATAAATAAATAAATTCTTGTTGACATATTTATGATGTCATTTTTTTCTAGTTCCATGCAACATTCACTTTCAAAATAATTCACATTTTGTAAAGTCATCGTATTTCTTTCTTTCACTGACACTGTGTTCTGGGTTGCAGCACTCCTGGTACTTCTTTGAAGCTCTGGTGAAATCCATGGCTCATTATGTGATAGAGCACGGGAAGGTTAAGGTAGATCTGTTGTTAAAGCTTTCTTTTGTCCTTAAGCCATTTTCTTACAAATGTGACTCCTCCGAATCCTTTCTTTTTTTTCTTTTCCCATCCTATGTCCAGGTCTCCAGGAACCAGCGCTTTTCCGTGTCCTACTACCACACAGTAGAGACTCTGGTCAATATGCTCATGCCACACATCACCCAGAAATATAAGGACAATCTCGATGCAGCTCGCAATGCCAACCACAGCCTGGCAGTTTTCATTAAGGTTGCCACCAGATGATTATTTTAGCTTATATATTATATTTATGTAGAAATATATAAAAATATATCTGAAATTTTCTTTGTTTTGAAGTTAAACATTAAAATTTTTATTTTTTATAAAAAATACTGTTTATAAAAAGACTAAAACAGTAAGTCAATTCAACTTACATTTTTTTTATGTGTATTCACTCATTATATTTGTTCCCTTTTCCACACAGCACTGCTTCACTTTCATGAACAGAGGCTTTGTATTTAAGCAGATCAACAACTACATGAACTGCTTTGTTCCTGGAGACCCCAAGGTTAACAGGCATATTGTCTCTAAAGATTTGATACAAGTTGTTAAAATGAATATAAAACCCTAAAATGTACATTCTCTTGTGGTCCTTATAGACCTTATATGAATTCAAGTTTGAGTTCCTGCAGGAGGTCTGCAACCACGAGCACTATGTCCCTTTAAATCTGCCCATGCCTTTTTGGAAAGGGAGAATACAGAGGTTCCAGGGTAAGAACCCCCCCCCCCAATCCATTTTTTTCTACGATATCTTAAACCAAAGTTTGGATCTGCTAATAAATGCCTGCTACAGATCTCCAGCTGGACTACTCGCTGACTGATGACTTCTGTCGAAACCACTTCCTGGTTGGACTGCTGCTCAGGGAGGTGGGTGGTGCACTTCAGGAGTCCAGAGAGATTCGTCAGATTGCCATCCAGGTGCTCAAGGGACTGATGGTCAAACACACGTTTGATGACCGCTATGCTTCCAAAGTAAGTTCTGCAGCTCTTGGCCATTATCCTTCTATTTGGCTATCTGCTGTATTTCCATAAAAGCACGTGTCAGATGTAGTTTAACGAGTATGGTACACAGTAATTTTTCAATTTGACAGCTTTAAATGATTTAACTCAAAGTTTGTTGTTCCAGAGCCAGCAGGCCAGACTTGCCACTCTCTACCTCCCTCTGTTTGGCCTGCTCCAGGAAAATGTTTATAGGCTTGACATCAAAGAATCGGTGCCTCTCGACAATCGTAATGTAAATGTAAGCCTGACACCTAGTGGTTGTAAACAGAATGGTAGCTTGCATTTGTAATGCACGCCTCAGTTCTGCAGTATCTCTCTTTATTGTTTTTAAGTAAGTACTAGAATACTTTTCAATAGTAATTTTAGTTTCTGTCCCAGAATCCACGAGAGGAATCTCCGCTACAGACCTCCATGGTGACTCCTCAGAAACCTGGCAGCTGCCTAGAGAATGCTCTCAACAAAGATGTGTTTGGGGTCATCTCTGGAACAGGTGTTTCCCTTCTTCTCTGTCTTACCGATTATAACGACATTACTGAGTAATAAAAATGTGTCAAATTTAGACACTTTTAAATAAATTGAAATATCATTTAAAATTAACAAACTGTATCTTTAATCATAGTTTACTGAACTTGCACCATGATCACAAATGAAAAATATGTTTATGTGGTTTTACTTTTGGTGAAAACCTTTTTTTTATGGTCCCTTTGCAGCCTCTCCTCAAAGTTCCACTACCAACGCCAGCTCAGTTCACCACGCAGACTCCAGAGGCTCTCTGGCCTCTACCGACTCTGGGAACAGCCTGCTGGACAAGAGCAGTGACAGGACCAACTCTCTGGAAAAGGTAAGTCACCACTTGTGACATGGCAATTCCTTACGCACGTTTGTTGTTATTTCTTCTTGATGAAATAAAGACGAGTCAGTGGCATAGAGGAATATTAACATCACTCTAAAAAAGTCAGACTAACATTGATTAGGATCAGGGTTGATATTAAAGTGTGATTGATAAGGAGAATAAAATATTTACTGGTAGTGGAAATTCTGGCCTCATTTGAACTTTTATTTTAAGATCTAGTCTTCAACATACACAAGCATTTCTCAAGCTAAACCAAAACATAACTATTTGAGAACTACTCAGGTAGACTAGATTAAACCTGGAAATATATAATATTAAAATGGTCCCACCTCCCATGGAATATCCAGAGACGGGGAAATAAAATCCTTGTTTCATGGCGCAGACTACAGTACTGTGGGAGTCATAATAATAACAAAGCAAAACCAGTGTCGGTAAGATTCAAGGTCTCTTGAGATTTGTCTTTATTTTCTGTTATTTTCATACCCACACCCTCCTCCCACCAGTGTTCCGTCACATTCCAACTCCAGCAAAAGGAGAGATCTACCAGGAGGCATTCTATCAATGTGCTCCCTCTCTCTTTTGAACCCGAACACCAAGTCCCACCTCATCTTAATTGTGCAACCAAGCGGGTCACCATGGACTTCTCTCTCCTCACTGTTCCCCTGCCCGACCTACTGCAGGACAATGACAGTGATTATAACAAGCCAGCTGCAGCCCAGAGGGTGGATGCAAATCATGAGGAAAACTTAACTTTACAAGTATTCTGTTTGACCTGTGTGACCACTTCAGAGTGTTTTTCATATTACAGAGTCTTGCAAATTTGGGATTTGTAAGATTGGCTGACCTTGTTGCTTTTTCACTTCTTTTCTTCTATGCTTTTTAAACCTGGAGTTGATGTTGCTGTCTGCAGCAGTAGACAGGTCTTAAAGAAAGTATTTGACATTTCTCATCTTTAAAGTTTGGTTTGTTTGAGTGATGGGTTATTTCTCTTTAAAGGTTGATTTTTTTCAGTACTCCAAAGGTTGATAAGTCAAAGTTTTCTCTTTTCTGTATCTCTACTTTGTTCCTGTGCATCAGAATCCGTGTGCATCAGCCCTGGGCAGCACTGTGCTGCGCTCTGACAAACTGGACCAGGATGAGATCAAAAACCTACTTATCTGTTTTCTGCATATCCTCAAGAACATGTCAGAGGGTAGGACAGAGTGTATGAGTCATGCTATGTGATTTTGACACATGCTGTGGTCTAATAATCTAATTTTATGTCATTTCATCATACTCAGAGGCTCTATTTGCTTACTGGAGCAAAGCTGCTTCCTCAGAGCTAATGGACTTCTTCACACTGATAGAGTAAGTAGAGAAAGAACCTTTTTATTATTACATACATGTAAGAGTGATTGAACATTGTTTTTATTTTTGTATAGATAACATAAACAAGATAGATTGTATTAGCACCCCTTAGATGTCATAGTAAGCAAATTAATGAACATTGGCTTCGCTAGCTTCACTAAAAGATATCGACGAAGTGACGTCTGCCCCAGTTTGTGGACTACTGTTCTGCCTTGAGTTGCCATTTGGGATTTTTTTGTTTAGAGCCATACTTGATTGTATTTGGTTGCACCAGTCTGCTGGACCAATATGGTCCTTGCCATCTGCGAGTTAGCTTGACAGCGAAAAACTTCTCTGGATTGAAGAGGGAATAAAACCATACCCAAACTCTGTCTTGTTCTTGAAGTCATGCTTGCTATGACTGCCTTTATCATACTCTTAAGACATTTGGTGTAACATCTCAAGATTGCAGCAACAAATCGAAGGATCGTTTGAAGAATCAGATACAGATTCAGCTCTGCGGGGGTCAAATGGGTACTAGAAGTAATAACTTGTGAATAATAAAGCCTGTGTTTTTCCTCCAGAGTCTGCCTTTATCAGTTCAGATACATGGGGAAGAGATTCATCGCCAGGTAGAGTCAATTTTGTTCTGTCTGCTGATTTCTGAATTCTTAAACTTAAACTAATTTTGCTGGCACTCTATGCAATTAGTGATTCATACCTAAACAGAGACTTTTAGCAAATCCTCTGTAAATCTTTTAACCGTTGGATTTTGATTTGTTCTTTGATCTTTAACATTGCTGGCAAGTTGTTTTATGGCCCCTCCCTGGGTAAGATTGCGATCTTACATTCGCTGGTTGCTTAACTAAATGCATGAGATTTTTTTTTTGCCTCTGTCAGTTTAAAACCACATTACATATCAGACATTTATTTATTTCATGTGCTCATGGTTTATTTTGTACAACCATTAACACCCTCAGTAATTGATGCTTTAAAATAACAGTATTATACCCTTTTGTGTGTCTTTATTCTGACTTAGCTGTAAGTCATTCAAGCTTGCAGTTAATAGTACTTCTCCTTTTTCACACAGGATCCATGAGGGGGCGGGGCCTGTAGGTCCTGACAGGAAATCACTGACTCTCCCTGTGTCTCGTAACAGAGCTGGGATCCTCCACGCCCGTCTGCAGCAGCTGGGAACTCTGGAGAATGCTCACACCTTTAACAACAGTAGGCCTGTCCACCTGAAACGGATGATTAAATGGATGCTTTTCATATGTCAACAAAAAACAAATAAACATATTAATAAAAATACCTAATAATTTAGTCTAAATCTGGTAATGTAGTAATATTTGTTAGTTCATCTAGTTGCCCGGCCACAATTTATTTTGTATGGTACCTAATGGCTCTTCACCTAAATTGTGCTGAAGGCAGTAATCTATGAATTGCGATCGGTGATATGCTGGATAAGATACGTCTCTAATGATCTGTTTTTTTCCATCTGTTTTGGAATTCTGTCCCACCATTTGAGAAAACCAAAAGGAAGAATTTGTGACCGATGTTTTTTGAGTTTAGAGGTCTTGTTTAGTAATTTGATAACTACTCTTAAGGCAATATTTTGTGTTCTTTGTGTGTTTTCAGTCAGACTTTTTTCCAAGTACACATGTACATGATTCCTAAAAATCATCCCACATCTGTGAAGCGTGTTTTTAAATGTTTTGAATATGAGCAGAAACTACACATACACCTAAAGTATTACAGGTATTCGTAAATGAAAACAAGTGAAATGATCATCGATGGGATAATTATTCACAAGAGCAAAAGATACAGAACTGTAAGCACTTTCTATGTTGAAACAGGCCAAACAGAAGGGGGAAGCAGTTTTATTTTGTTGAATCATTAGGTAACGCTTTTATTTTTTGCATCTTTAAAAACATTCGAAAATTGGCATAATGCCGGAAACAAAGTGTTTGATGATCCAATACTCAAATGAAACCTACATGTGGGGTTACCAGCATATAAAAGTAAATCATTAACAAGACAGAATCAGTATGAAGGCAAAGCACACATAACAGATTTTGAGATAGCATGATGAAACATATCAGGCTATACTTTTAAAGTACACAAACTACAACTGTTCTTGTAGAAAAAAACCCCAAACCTTCAAAAAATTGATTTTTTAAGAGTTAACTGGGTTACAACCAAGACTATTAAACTAAAACTTCTTACGTCATTTAATTTCAGTAATAATGACACGTCTCCTACTAAGGACCAACTGAAAATACACACATTATTATTAATTTTTTTTATCTAGTCATTTTTAATAGCAAACTTTGATGTTTTATTTGTGATCATTTGGGCAAGAGTGGACTATATATACTTACAGTATGTATGAAATTTTATTTTCTTCTTTCAGGTTGAATTTCAATATACTTAAGACTATACTTAAAGTACTTTGTGTGTAGCTGGGGTGAGTTGTACTGTGCTAAAATGTGGTCATGAAGCAGATGTTGCTGTAGTTAAAGTAGGATACTATTGTTAATCTATTTTTTGGACCTAAATAATATTGTGTTCATCTGAATTAATGTAGCCATGCTTTCCCGAGCTCTTGGCGGCAACTAATTTGTCTTTTACTGACTTCTTCGGGGAGTTGGTAATGGTGACAAAATCAACAACAGGTCTGCCATACAAGCACTTGGCAAATAGTTATTGGTCATAGATGTAAATTAATAAAGCAATCAACGGTATGTGCTTTTTTATTGATCTGATAAAGCATTATCTCTATATGAGACATTGTGTATGTGCTTTCTGTGCAGCATACTCCCATACAGAAGCAGATGTGAGCAGCCAGTGCCTTCTGATGGCCAGTGTGTCTACAGAGGTCTGTCTCACTGTGCTGGACACACTCAGCACTTTCATCATGGGATTCAAGGTATTAACAGAGAAAGCCAACATGACACCCTTTATTTCTGGCTCAGCTAATAAACTCACCTTCCCTGTTTTCAGACCCAGTTGAATTCAGATCTCGGTCACAATCCCCTGATGAAGAAGGTTTTCCAGGTGCACTTGTGTTTTCTGCAGATACCTCAGTCTGAGGCCGCCCTCAAACAGGTCTTCACCTCACTCAGGACTTTCATTTACAAGGTGAAATATCTGACACTGTGTTTATTGACCTAACATGGTTGGGCTGAAGTTGGTTTTAAACATCTGGTTGTGATTTTTTGATATCCACAAATCCACTTGAAATGACCCCACAGCTGCATTTCCATGTCCTCTAGTTCCCTTGTACCTTCTTTGATGGCCGGGCCGACATGTGTGCCTCTCTCTGCTATGAAATTCTCAAGTGCTGTAACTCCAAGCTGAGCTCCATCCGCAGCGATGCTGCCCACCTTCTCTACTTTCTTATGAAAAGCAATTTCGACTACACAGGTCGCAAGTCCTTTGTACGAACACATCTGCAGGTAACTGTTTCATCTGTGTCCGTCTAAATTTGACATTTTATATGATTAGTTATCTTTTCTATAGTCTCTGTCTACATGCAATATCTTTGATGTATCTGCTAACCATGTTAATGATGTATCTCTGTATTGTAGAGAAAGTCGTAAATGTGAGGTTCGCTTTACTTGTTGATATTCACCCAGGTGGTAATTGCTGTCAGTAAGCTGATTGCTGACGTCATCGGCATAGGGGGTATGCGCTTCCAGCAGTCTCTCTCCATCATCAACAACTATGCCAACAGTGACAAGACCATCAAGGTGAGGAATGAGAGTTTGGTAGGCAAAATAAATTACTGGGAGAATTGTTAAATAATTTTAGTTATTTCCTGTCCCAAATTGGTTGATTAACACTCGGTCAGATCATACATGTAGCAATGCTATCCATTAGTAGATTCCTAAATAGATACATTTCAGCCTTTCTCCTGTTTTGGGCAAACACATTTCAATACTCACTTCTTGCTTTATGTAATCCTGAACATTCACTCTGTTGTTGTACTTGGGCAGCACACGGCGTTTCCTTCAGATGTGAAGGACCTAACAAAACGCATCAGGACAGTGCTGATGGCCACAGAGCAAATGAAGGAGCATGAAAATGACCCGGAAATGCTGGTAGATCTCCAATACAGCTTAGCCAAGTCCTACACCAGCACCCCTGAGCTCCGTAAAACCTGGCTGGACAGTATGGCTCGCATCCACAACAAGAATGGTGATCTTTCAGAGGTATTTTACGTCACATTGAATGCCTTGACTTTTTTCAACAGTAAGGCATTGTTGTGTTAGCCTCTGACTCGTGACTGTGTTTGTGCTTTTCACCTGCAGGGTGCTATGTGTTACGTGCATGTTGCGGCTCTGGTAGCTGAGTATCTCTGGAGGAAAGGTAAGTTGAGGATATAATGTAAGGTCTCCTGCAGTTAACTACTTGAACTCCAACATTTTTTTATGATCCTCATTTACCAGCCATAAAATGAATCTCTGATAAACATTACAACAGTAGAGGAACATTATCCTGGAGTGATTGATGGATAAACTCAATAAAGCCTATCAACTCTCTTGTTGTTTTCAGATGAAAGATTTATGGAGCGTAATAAAAAGCTATATGTCTTACACATATCAGAGCTAGGGAAGTCTACAATCGAAATTGTAAATTGTATACAATGCAAATTCCTCCAACTCTAAAACCATCAATAATTGTAAAAAATAAACAGTGTGAGTCATATTCCTTCGTCGTTAACCTTCAAGCTCAGGTCCTCTACCAGAGGCCTTGGAAGTTTATGGTCCTGTGC
Source organism: Etia nguti (assembly GCA_015106755.1). Lineage (NCBI taxonomy): Eukaryota > Metazoa > Chordata > Actinopteri > Cichliformes > Cichlidae > Etia > Etia nguti. The sequence goes on along the minus strand of VUQG01010014.1, from coordinate 48,393 downwards.
AGTATTTTTGCTGCCCTCTTCTTGACAGAGAACTCAAATGTTGTTCCTGGGAAGTGCTTTAATTACCACTGGGACTACTGTTGCCTTCACCCTCCACGTCTCTCTCTCTCTCACTACACACACAAAAGCAGAAGAAACGTGGCCGATGATTAGTGAGTGTCACAAAGAGAATGAAAGAACAAACAAAGGTCCACCAAGGTGTGCTGTGGTATCTGCAGCAACATGTTAAATCTCCCGATGCTGGGCATACACTGTGCGATTTTTGGCCCATTTTGAGCCGATTTTTAAGTCGTGCGACCGTTTTGGTGATCGGCCCGAGTTTCGCCTTCATCGTGTGTCGTGCATTGTGTAGTATACATGGGGTAACGAGAAGCGATTAACACCTCACGACCAGCTCCCGATCATCAATCGTTTGGTCGTAAGAAAATCAAACCTGTTTGAAATCCTGTCGGCAGTCGTGAAGGTGTCACCGCAGCCTCTCACACTGCGCACGCGCAAACACGGAAGTGAAAGCGAAAAGACGGAGCAGCACGGGAGTGCAGCGTGTGATCTGGACACAAGCGATGGAAGCACAACTTGTAGAACTTTGGCAAGCTCATCTGAGCCTTTTCGATGTGGCCTCACAAAATTATCACGACCACAACAACCGTGAAAATAGTTGGATGGACATTGTTGCTCAAACACAGCTGCCTGATCAATGTTTTTCATTAGCAATTTAGCAAAGTTGATGGGGGTGGTGTGTGTGTGTCTGTGTCAGTTAAAGACAGAGAAGGAGAGAGGGAGAGCGAGAGACAGATTTTGTGTTATAACCTTGTGGGGTCTCCATGGATCAGACTTGATTGTCCAGCACTTCCCACAAGATGCGTGTGGACTGAGATCTCGCCAACACCTCCTCAAACCATTCCTGAACTATTTTTGCATTATGGCAGGGCACATTATCCTACATAAAGAGGCCATAGCCATGTGGGAATATCGTTTCTATGAAAGGGCTGACCTGCCAGTGGTGACAGTTTTATGCTTGATCAGTGTACCTTTTTTATTCCAGGCATGTTCAGGCAGGGCTGCTCAGCTTTCCGTGTCATCACTCCGAACATTGATGAGGAAGCAGCCATGATGGAGGATGTTGGGATGCAGGATGTTCACTTTAGTGAGGTCAGACTTTGTTTTGATCTTTTCTGAATCTCAGCCTATAGAATGTCTTTTTAAAATTATTCATTGGCTTTGGGACTATTTTTTGGCAGTATCAGTATTCACACTTCTCAGTGTCTTTTCTAAAGATAAGATAACTGTTTGTGTTCAGGAGGTCCTGATGGAACTATTGGAGGAGTGTGCTGATGGCCTCTGGAAGGCAGAGCGTTATGAGCTCATTGTTGATGTCTATAGGCTCATCATTCCCATCTATGAACAGCGCAGAGACTTTGAGGTGAGGTACACACTGAGCACAAGTTATAGACAAAGTGTCCATAGTTCTGTTCTGTTCAACTTTATTTATATAATGCAAATTCACAACAACAGTTTGTAAATAAAAACATGTGCGTGACAATTGTTGCAATTTGTTTTTTAATTTGTCGAACAGAAACTGACACACCTGTATGATACACTCCACCGTGCCTATACTAAAGTGATGGAAGTAATGCATTCTGGCAAGAGACTGCTTGGCACATACTTCAGAGTGGCCTTCTTTGGACAGGTAAGTTTAAAAAATAAAAAGTAAATAAATATGATAATAATCAACATTTTTGGTTTAGCTTAAATCTGACTCAGTCCACAGTTTTGATAAAAGTATGATGTTTATATTATTGTTTTTTGCAGTACAGTACAACATGCACACATACACTCACTGATACACCTGAACCTTTGAATCTAAATGGAACGCTACTGTTTTCTTAATTGAGATTTCTCTTCTTTTTCTTCCCTTTTAAGGCTGCGGTAAGTAAGTAAAGGAGTCCTCCTCCATGTCAGTGCCTTCTGTTTCATTTGCAAAATCCAGGAACTCATCTTTTTTTTCCCAGTCATTTGTGATCCTGTTGTGATTCTTCCCCAGAAAGTTTCCTTTGATTAACTGGTGAAGCCTTTCCAACTATTACTTTTATACAAATAAACCACAGTGTAACTGTTACGCATGTATGAATTACATAAAATAGATTGTATCTCTTTCACTCGGTAGTGATCAGCTAATGTTTGCTGTGTTTGAGAACTTTCTGTATATATATATAGACATATATATATATATATATATGTCTATATATATATATATATATATATATGTGTGTATATATCCTGAATCTCTCCCAATGTGTCCATTTAGCATGATAATGCTAAACAGTGTTTAGGCATACATAAAGTGCTGTATGAATGTTTGTGTCACTGGCTTTGAGTGCTCAATTTGAGTATGTCAGTGCTAACACCTTTAAACAAATACAGACACTGTTTCATACATCTTGTTATTGAAAGACTAAATCCACCATCAAGTCATACAATAAGCAGAAAGTGCAATACTAATAATGTGGAGATAGAAATGAGCACAATAGGTCCACTTTAGTGCACAGATGTTTTCTTTAACCATCTTATTTCAATTTTAATCTTTCCGTTTTGCAGGGCTTCTTTGAGGATGAGGATGGAAAAGAATACATCTACAAGGAGCCAAAGTTCACTCCATTGTCTGAAATTTCCCAAAGACTCCTGAAGCTATACTCTGACAAATTTGGCCAAGAAAATGTCAAGATTATTCAGGACTCTGGAAAGGTGTGATCGCATTTTTTCAACCTGTAACCTCAGAAAACAATGAAGTTAACTTAAAATGTTGTGTAGCTGCAAATACCTTTGTTAAAATGTTAACACGACAGCAAACAAAGCCAGTTGGGAAGAGATCAAATTTAATATATACCTTGTATATGTCAGTTGCTATTGGGGAATACCGTTACTGGTTTTTTAGGAGGCTATTTTCTTTCCATGTAAGCTTATATATCTCTTATGGATTAAACAAAAAAATAATATGTTAAAAAACGTCTTCTGCATCCATAGGTGAATCCGAAAGATCTGGACTCAAAGTACGCCTACATCCAGGTAACTCACGTCACGCCCTACCTAGACGAAAAGGAGCTGGAGGACAGGAGGACAGACTTTGAGAAGAGTCACAACATCTGGCGCTTTCTGTTTGAGACACCATTCACAATGTCGGGCAAAAAGCAGGGCGGGGTGGAAGAGCAATGTAAACGACGGACTGTTCTCACCAGTATGTCATATAATCATGGAAACTGTTTGTAAATCTAGAGTAGATTAACCAAAGTCCAATTATATCTTCCTGATTGTCAGCTGTTATTGTTGATTACAATCGCCTGTGTCTCACTTTAGTGCAAATCACCTAAAAAATTATGCAGATGAATTCAGATCTGGTTCATTAGTATACCAGTAAATTCAGCTCTTACTGTGCCTTATTAATAATTATGCTAACCAACTTGGCTGTAGCACAGACTCCGTTGTGGCCATTTACAGGTACAGTGGATTGTTTAATATCCTGGTTACCAGCATTACTGCGGAATATACTATGTTTCTGTGTTCAAAGGACACTTGTATGTTGCTGCTAACAACACATATTTTTTCTCTTCCAATCCTGTGTTCACTCAGCCACCCACTGTTTCCCATATGTAAAGAAGCGTATAGCAGTCATGTACCAACACCAGACTGACCTGAGCCCCATAGAGGTGGCCATAGATGAGATGAGTGCCAAGGTGAATGAGTTGCGACAGCTGTGCTCGGCCTCTGAAGTGGACATGATACGCCTGCAGCTCAAGCTCCAAGGAAGCATCAGTGTTCAGGTACAGTAAAACTCATGAGGTTATAATCATTTTTACTTTATCATTAATTATTTTATTCCTTTAATCTAGAATTAACAGTCTTTGACTTTGATTTTCCAGGTAAATGCTGGTCCTCTTGCTTATGCCAGAGCCTTCCTAGACAGCAGCAGTGCCAAGAAATATCCAGACAACAAAGTCAAACAGCTCAAAGAGGTCTTCAGGTACTGACAGAAAACCTTCTTCCCACACACTATAACATGCCCAATATTACTATGATTACATTGTGCCTTTGTGAGCTTGACTACAGAGGTTGGATGGTTGCTTTGGTTTCTATTCTGCTTGTCTTTCTGTATTGCATATTACTATTTTGCGCTTGTTGCTTTGCTTTGAGTTTTTTCATGCCTCTCTTTTCAGGCAGTTTGTGGATGCCTGCGGTCAGGCGCTTGGGGTTAACGAGCGGCTGATTAAAGAAGACCAGCAAGAGTATCAGGATGAGATGAAGGCCAACTACAGGAATCTGACGAGGGAGCTGTCGAACATCATGCACGAACAGGTAGAAACACTGAAGAATGATGAATGATCACAACATGTGATGGCTCTGAGATACCTCATAACTGCTAAATATTTTATTTATCAAGTTTTGTTCCATGTGAAGAATCAAGTTGCACCTGGTCTGTCTGATTTTACTTGTATTTACATCTGTATGCTGCTTCATCTGCACTTATATTTTGTTATGAGGCTGTTTGAAGTTTGTAATTTTATATTTAATTGCATGACAAAAAGTGCTGTTCTGAACTGCAGTTTTTTTACTCTAACCATTACTAACCATGTTTCCTATCTCCTTCTTTATTTATGCTGTCCTGAGCAGCTTGGATGGTAATATTGACTTTATCACTGAATAAAGTAACTATTTACACTATAAACGAATTACAGCAACTGACTAACAGATTCATCGGCATAGTATTTGCACCAAATTCTGCTTTCCCAAAGATGAAATGCAATGCCCTCTAAATCAGCTTAGTGTGTAGCCTGATAATTATGATTGTCCATGGATTAAGGAAAATCTTTAAAGACCATTCCTCACTAATTCCATCCCCCACCTCCTTTTACAAATAAAACAAACCAAACAGTATATTTTAAGCTTCCCAACTGTCCATTTCTTCCAGATAAACCCTGTGGACGATGGTACAAGGAGCAATCTGTCTGCCTCTATGGGCATCTTCAACACCATCACTGGCACACCAACCAGTGCCAACCTACAGTACATGGCTCGACCACCATATTCTGATAGAGATGTTTGACATCAGAATCTCTCCTCCATCACTACTAATGACTGTTCAAACTACCTGAAGGATCAGCTGAAAACCTTCAAAGAATCTAACACTACCTAAAAACATAATTTGTTAGTGTTTTTCCAAAATTTTCCAGGTCATAACCTGGAAAATCAATTCAATGTAGTTCTGTTTTATTTATACAGCGCCAAATCACTACAAGGTGCTTTATATTGTAAAGCAGAGACCATACAATAATACAGAGCTGAAAAACCTAACCCCCTTTGAGCAAGAACTTGGTCACAGTGGGAAGGAAAAACTCCCTTTTAACAGGAAGAAACCTCTGACAAAACCAAGCTCAGGGAGGGGCACCCACCTGCCCCAGTGAAGTGAAGTCACGTGTGCTCCCCATTATTGTTGTTTCCTATGGAGACTCCATTCAATACAGATGGTTTTCAAACCTTTACAACAATTGTAATATCATCATCTGTCTACATTCTCATGTGTTGTTTATTCTGTTCTGTGTTCTATGAGGGTTAAAGCACGTGTAACTTAACAAGCATGTATTAGTACTTCAGTTGCAACATGGTCTTATCTTGTTCTTCTGTCCAGAGCCCAACCCAAAGGATACTATCATGGGGTTAAAACTACAGACAAGGAAGTTTAGTGTTTTTACATTTGACTACTTGATCTGTTTTTAACTATGGGGATCTCATTCACATAGTGTGTTTGTAAGAGTGCTTTAAGACAGTGAGATATCAGTGCCGCTGTAACCATTCATACATTCCTATGGTGCACAGTATTCTTTTTCCATTTTTTTCCATGTCTAGCTACAGCAGAAGCTTTTTTCTGTAAAGTGCAGAAGCACCAGAGTTACCTTTGATCTTTTCAAAGAATTATTCACTCTATTTTAGGCCATTGGGCATTTATAGAAACTATTTAAAGCCAGATGAACCAAAATGTTTTAACCTATTTTCTGTAACAACATTATGTGCAATATTTTTTACAGTTACCAAGGCTACCCACTCTTGCCAAAGACATGAGAAAAAAGACAATGCAATGCAAGCCAAGGGTGTAACAATTTGTAATCTACCCCTTTGTTTCTTTGTCATGAGCCTTTTATTATCTGTGAATTCAAATTTAAAAAGAAACACAAGATTTTTACTAGATGATGATTCATCCATTCATTCATATGTTTAAGACAAATAAATAAAACATGTAATAATAATAATGCCTACTTCTTTGCTTTGCCTTTAATTGTTTTTTTTATTGTATGAGAAACAGGTCAGTGCTGAAATACCACACTCCTGTATCTGCAGCATATCAAATTTCATCAAAGTTTACAGCAGTTAAGAAAATAATTACCTAAATAATTCCGTCTGTATCTGATGTGAGCATGACTTAACACCAGTGTTGCTGGAACTCTGTTACTGTCTGATTGCAAAGGTCACATCTGAGATATTTGCCAACAAGATGTTAAGGCTGTCACAACCTGTGTTTTGTCCTATCATGACTATTATTGCACCTGGAATGGGAAAACCTCATACTTGACTTTAATGTTTGTTTGCTGATTCAAATTTAAAGGTTTGCAAAGTGAAGAAACATTAAAGGTTTTTTGCATTACTTTTTAAAGGACAGATGGGTTCAGGTGCCAAAACAGATTAGCACCCTCTAAGGCACCTATATGGTTTCATATAAAAACGTGCCTCTTATTTGTGAAGTAGTCACAATAAAGTATGTCAGTAAAAGAATATCTAAGAATTAAGGGGGAAATGCTTTTGTCAAACACAGAAAATGAGTGAGACCCAATCCAAGACTTTATGCTGTATAACATCATACTTAGAATCTCAACTTTATTGATATTGGACATTGATCAGTAAAAAGCATAGATGAGTACACTAATATTAGGTCAGTTTTCCTTTTATTAACCTCCAATAAACAAAATGATTTAGGACATTTAATAATTAATAATTTTGTTAATTATTAGCTTTTAACAGCAGAAATAAAGCTTGACTTGACCTCTCTGTTTGTGTATGTGTGTTTTTGCCAAACATGTAACCGTAAACTAGTTAGCTACAGCTAGCTAGCTTGTAGCTAACTAGAACTTTAGAATTTTACAGTGTATTTCTAAAAAGAATTAGGAAACTATTGTAGTTAGTTTAGTTTATCTTGTCAGTTAAAGAGCTACATACATGTCGCATAAAGCTTTCCTATATGCAATATACAGAATAAATCAGACAGTATGCTATACAGCAATACTGTCTGTAGCCTTTATGTGTGGAGTTTTTGCCTTCTCTCTGTGCCAGCTTGGGCTCTCTGCAGACACTCCAGCTTCACTACATGAATGTATAATGAAATTGTAGCTTGTATATAAATGCCAATACATTCCATTCCTTAAATTTGGTTGGTAATGTATAATACAGCAACATTTTATTGTTTTCGCTTGTTACGGCTTGCTAGTTTGTTTTTTTTAATAGTATAGTCAGATATTATCATAGTCATAGTCAGCCAGAGGTGAGAGGGTAACAAGTGACCCAGCTAAGCCTACTAATGTTCTTTGGTGTCCCACACGTGGTACCTCAAAGTTCCCTTGGGCTGGGGGTGGAGAACCCCAGGCCTCTAGTGCCGGTATCCTGCAGGTTTTAGATATCACCCTGGGTCAACACACCTGAATCAAATGATTAGTTCATTACCAGGCCTCTGGAGAACTTCAAGGCATGTTGAGGAGGTAATTTAGCCATTTAAATCAGCTGTGTTGGATCAAGGACACATCTAAAACCTGCAGGACACCGGCCCTCGAGGCCTGGAGTTCGACACCCCTGCCCTAGGGTTATGCTGGCCCTCATCAAACATGTTTACTGCTGTAACCAGACTATAGTTTATTTGCTGTCTTCTTTTATGGAGACGGGAGGTCTGTGCAAATTGATATCACTGAATTTACAACCAATTTCAAGCCCCTTTGCTTGGTTTTTATTTTGGGATAAAGTTTTCTGATTTACCTTTAGCCTGTCTGACTGGAAATGCCCCTGAACCTGCCCAGGGTGTCCTGCACCTATTTCCCTACGACAGCTAAAGCAGTTGAGAAAATTCAGTTAGTCTCAGATCTGACATCAGTCTCCTCAAGTCAGTTTATATTGTAAAGTAAACACAATATAAAAGTAAAAACCCCAACAATCAGACAGCTTCCTGTGAGCCAGCACTTGGCCACAGTGGGAAGGACAAACGTACTTTTTACAGGAAGAAACAGAAGGAAACCTTGCACAGTCCCAGCTTAGGCAGCCATTTGCCAGGAGCGGATTGAGGTGGGGGAAAGAGGAGACGTAACCTAATGATGCATGGTGGTGTATGAACACATGTGGAGCGGAAAGATCGGAGTGGAGAAGAAATTCTCAGTGCATCACACAAAGTCCCACTGCAGGAAAGCCTATTGCAGCATAAGTAAGAGATGGTTCAGGGTCACCTGACCGAGCCATAACTATAAGCATTCTCAAAAAGTGAAGTGTTAAGCCTAATCTTAAAAGCAGAGTGCGTTTCTGTCACCAGAATCCAAAATCAGAGCTGGTTCCACGAGAAAATAAGACTCTGCCTCCCATTCTGCGTTCAGAAACTCTAGGACCCAGAAGCCTTCAGCCCCAGAGCGAAATGCTGTAGTAGGATTATATGATACTATGATGTCTTTAAGGTATGATGAATACTAATTTTTCAAGACGTTGTATGGATAGGAATTTTTAAATTAATTTGCATGACTACAGCATTTTTTAAAGTAAATGTGAACCATTTTGCTTTTTGACATAAATGTATACATTTCTTAATGCAAATGACTTCAATACATGATTTTCTCCAAAAACTGGATTGATTGCCCAGTTTTTCCTCCCTGTAATCCTATTAATATGCATTTACTGATAAAAACTATCCAGTAATTATGCAAATAGGCTTACGTCAGCGCAGCGCTGAAAACTGCGTTGCTCTACGTCATCAAAAGGCGTCGTGGCGACGTGAGAGGGAAAACAAATATCAGTGTGCAAATTGCTGTGAAGTAAGTAGAGCATTTATCATTACAAAGAAAGGGCTATAATGTTAGGGAAGCATTCTGGTGATCCTTAAAGTATTTTTAAAGCTGTTAAATGATGGCGGCTGCGCAAAATATGCACTTTTTGTTCGTAGCACTTCAACCAGTTTCGTTAATCGAAATTAACGTGCCTTTTCCAGGTTTTTAGGTTACTGCTCCTGCACCATAACGCTCGTTCCTGATTTGCTCCAAAACCGTGTATCGGTTTAGTTCCAATGAATCCAGTAATTAGACGGGGACTGCCTCCGTCCGTGAGGAGTCTTCTCACAGACATCGGTCCAAAGGAGGAGTGCACAGATGAGGAGCCCGAAACAGTGACCAGAGACGGCATTCTGCTTCCGCAAAGAGGAGCTACGTCTGGAAATGAAGAGCTTCTCACACCTGCCAGGAGCCACGAGGAGGCTCCAGAGGATGGTGGTGTCTCCAGAAGGAGTGCACTTTGCATGTTGTGTAAAAGTAAACCTCCTTGCTACACCTGTCCCAGGTGTAACCTGCAGTACTGTGGCTTGGAGTGCTACAAGAGCCTTGATCACTCTGCATGCTCTGAGGAGTTTTACAAGAAGTCTGTTCTACAGGAGCTTAAGGAAATGGGGACAACTGAGACTGAAGGGAGAAAGAAAATGCAGGAGATTCTTGTGGGACTCAGACGAAAGGCAGAAATGACACAAGGGGGGATGGAGAATTTGTTAAAACAAGTGGGTGTTGTGTCAGATGACACAGATGAGGGGGAAGGAGAGGCAGCTGAGAAAGTCCAGGCTGTGGAGCTCCTGGCCAGGTTAGCAGAGCTTCAGCAGTCTGGAGAAGGGAGTGCAACAGAGATTGAGGATATTTTGGGAAAACTTGAAGAGATTGGAGGAGGTGAGCTGCTTCCTGGAGACACTGATGAGGATGCTGAAAGTGCACAAGGGGAGCTGGACTTGGCTGATCAGCTCTCAGGGCTGGAGATTGACAAACTTTCAGAAGAGGAGCTGTGGGAACTTCTCAACAACAAAGAGAGAGAGCGTTTTGTGAGTCTCATGAAGGATGGAGCTCTTGGTGGCCTGGTTCCCCTGTGGAAGCCATGGTGGGAGGAACATGAGGAGGGAGGCAGAACACTGGTGGAAGTGCTTGAGGAAGAAGTGAGCAGACAGGAGAGAGAAACTGTGACAACTATGGAAAAGCAGGACATTGAAAATGGAGTGAAAACCTCACAAGCGGTTCAGAAACGAAGCAAATCCAAGCCGGAAAGCTTGAAAAGAGGAGCCAGGAAGGAACTGAGCGAGGGCAAAGGAAGTTCAGCAGTCCCCCCAATTTCTTCAAAAATTCCAAAGCTGAGTTCCTTATGTCCAAATCCATCTCCTTTGGTTTGCTATGGCTTAGTGAATGCACTTTTTGGCTATGCTTTTACCCTGTGCCTGTTTAACGGCGACACTGATTCACTGATGTTTGAGTTCTGTGACATAATTCTTGCTCTGTCTGAGGCACTGAACTCAAGCAAGGTGTTCGCCTCTCTCCAAGAGGCCTTAGGCTGTGGAGAGGCTCTCATTTTAGATGGAGGTTACCTTGACAAGGAGGACCTTCTTGCCCCAGCCAGGGCCGTGGAGGCCGTGGCTCACATCATGACCGGCAGAGACAGAAAGGATGCTGCAGGATACTCCCTGGCAGCCTTGAGTCAACTTCGTTCTGTGCTCTCCCGGGCCAAAATGGCCTTGTCTAAAGATGGAGAGGAAGCGGAAAAGAGACGGAAGTACTTCCTGGCAAGCAAGAAGTGTGAATTCTTTCAAGCCTGGGTGCTGGACAATGTACATCAGATTCATAGACTGGCAGTTGAGCTGTGGAGCGAACACGGTAAAAGAGAGAGTGCAAGGAACAGCATGCAGAAAGCAAAGACTGTAGTTGAGAATTTACAGAAAGGGAAGAGGAAAGGTAGTGGTAAGCTGATTGAAGAACTAAGTTAAAGAAGACTTTGTTTAACATGTTGATGTTTTTAAAAGTTCATGATGTAATAAAATTCATCATATTCTCTCATATAGTCAAATTCCTCCTGGCAATAAAAGCTGATATTTTCCATTAATTTCTTTGGTTATCTTTTTTTGTATTCGTTTATTTTAATGAGGAGAAAAATAATTTAAAATCGGTTTAAATTTCCTGCATAAGCCAAAGCCATAACAATTTATATTAATCAATTTGGAAATGGAAGAGTTTTCAATACATACATGATGGATACTTTATTCATCTCCAGGGGCAAAGTCAGAAATTCCAGCAGTGGAAATTCCAGTGTTACTGTTTTGTAATGGTTATAAAGTGATAGACAAGTAAGATTTAATTTGATATGTAACAAAAGGAACAAGGTTCCACCTTAAATCTGAAACTGTAATTTCTGAAACTCAGTAAATTTTATGAATTACTTTAAAGTGACCTTTGGAGAAAGAGGTCATTTAATACATTTAGAATGATTTATCCGTAACTGACAAAATATCAGATTTTTGTATGTATAATCCTACTACAATAGTAATTTAGATAATTTAGACATTAGATTAAATTAGACAATAATTTAGACATTTTTTTGTCAGTTAATTATAGATCATACCTCTCGCCCTATGGCAGCTGGGATACACTGCGACCCTGAATTGTAGAAGCAAAAGAGAATGGATGGATAGAATTAGACAATTTCATACAAGCTTTTGCAGAAATGATATAGCACTTGAAAACCTTAATATTGAATTAATAAGTGATGAGGTGACTGGTTTACAGGGAATCATGAAACTGTACATGTGCGTATTTTTTTTTCCAAGGACAGTGGTGATAGAGTTCAAGAGAACTGGCATAAGACTGCAAAGGAACTTGAGCTGTTATTCATTGAGTGTGGGAAACACATCCAAATCCCACACGTGCAAGGTTTCCTAGCATTGTTCTGAATGCACAGACTACTTTGCAGTAAGCAAGTTTTTTGTTTTGTTTTTTAATCTAAGTGTTAATTAGTTAAGTTCATGGTTATATAATGAATCCAAACAGTTCTAGAGTTTTCATTTCATTCTCTGTTATGTTTTCATATCTTAGGTCAAATAGGAAATTATATAGCGCAGGAGTGTCAAACATAAGGCCAAGGGGCCAGGATTGGCCCGGCAAAGACTCCAATCCGGCCCAAAAGGGCTTTGGAAAATGTTAGAGGGCATTCATTTTCGACATCTTTCCTTTATCAGCTTTTTCTACTGATAAAGCTCTCCCTCAGGGCCATTCATACTACAACAAAGTAATTAAGTAATAGTTAAAGAATTAAATGACAAATGAAAAATAAAAATAAAGAATTAAATGACAGAGAAGTTCCTGTTATTTTAGTTTTATAAAGTGCATCCAAAGTGAAGAAAAATCGGAAACTTTCTTCAAACTAACAGAAACTTTCTGTTTTATAATTACAGGATCGTCCGGGCAATGAGCTACCAGAAGTTTTTCTCTCATTTGAATTTCTTACAGCTTAAGCCCTTTCATTTACTACAGCTGCATTTTCTTAATCAAGCTTAAAGTCTGAGACATACATTTGAAATTTGCACCTTTTTTTTTTTTTTACATATTAAGATAGCTCAGGGATTAAATGTGCAGTAAAACTTTACACCGACTTAAGATGTAAAGAGTTTGACATCCCTGATACAGTGTGAAAATAGATTTTGTTTTCTACATAAACGAGTGTGATAAAAACCATAAAAACACACTGACCTGAACCATACTGTGAAGGCATAGAATATAAACAATATGTAAAGGTTAGAGATGATATGATAAATGCATTTTCCAGCCTTTAGCCATGTCCCAATGAACGTTTCTTTTCACCGTACGTCGCTCTCGCGAGGACTTTTGGCAAGTCACGTGGTGCGGATGTTCTTCCACGCTGCGACGGAAAACATGGCTGCGCTCTTGAGATCATCCCGGTTACTCAAGTTTTCGCCTTCGGGTGTGCTTCAGATCACATGCACTAAAAGAAACGGACCGACGCTTGGCCGGCTGTACAGCGGGGCTCTCGGCGGCAGAAGGACCGGAGTTTGTGCCCGACAGATCGGCCCTGTTACTGAAAACGCGTCCAGGTACCAGGCATCTGTGATTCACGCGTGAGCATGCAGCAGCAGGGATGTCATTGAGGCTCAATGACACCCAAAGACACACGCGAGTGTAGACAGATATGACCTGCTGCATTAAATGTGGTTTGTTATCATGTTAGAATACGTTATAGATCACGTAGGTAGCAGCTCTGTTCTCGTTGGTTAAACATAGCTCCCAGTTTATGCATGGTGATGATGAGTTGTTGTGTAACCAGGTTAAACTCACTTTCTGTTTAATCTGTAATCAAGCCGGTTACCATAATCTAGTTCGTAATGAAGCTCTAACTGTTAGCAACCAGTTCCTACCATCATCTTTGCTCCCAGCTGTACACACGCTGACATTTGGGCCTATCACTGGAGACCAGTGTGTACTGCTGCACAACAGCCACGATGATGCGCGTAAATTGCAGCCAAAATTGACATTTATAGTATTATTACTGAGCACGAGATAAAAGTGGCCTCAGCTGATATAGAAGTGATGGCTAGTAGCACCCATGGACCTATTTGGAGGGGCTTTTTCCTCACTTCAAGGTCACAGGTCTGGCTTTCAGTTTGTACAGCTGTGTTACTGTCTTGACAACATGCCTGTTTTGTGCAGTAAACACATCCTGTGATGGTGGGGCAGACTTTGTGAAATTGAATATTTCTTTCCTCTGATATGCATCCCAAGCAGAACTGAGTTAGTTATTTTTCTGCTGTTGCATTTATACCTGTGCCCTTCTCCTCCACAGTCGCGTATGGTCATATGCAGCAGGGTGTGTGCGTAGTTTTTCTGTGGCCACTGAGCAAAAGGATGACGCCAGCATTGCTGTGCGCTCCAAGCAAGCGCAGCAGTTTGACTGGGCCCTGACCAGGCTGGACAGCTCTGTGAGGAGGACCGGTCGTATTACCAAGACCCTGCTGCTGCGCATCTTCCATGATATCTGCAGGACAGGTAAGCAGGAGGATGAGCAACCACGGAGGGACCTTTAATAAAGGATACCTGCTAACGACCATTTGAACTCTCTGAGAGACACACCAGTCAGTGATGAAATGTTTTGCTTTCTCTCTCCTTCCTCATCCACCTCTGCCATCTGCAGGCTATCCCAGTGGTAACCAGGCCCTGTTGCTGCTCCGTAGCTGTGGGTCCCTGCTGCCTGAGGTGCCTCTGGAAGAACGCACTGAGCTGGCGCACCGTGTGTGGGAGAAACTGAAGGAGTTGGGTAAGGGGCTGCGCTAAGTAGAGTGTTTGTTTATCTTGCACACACAAGAGATGTGCACTACAAAACCATAATTGCGTTGTCTAGGAATTGGAGTATGTTGTATGTGTTTAATTATCCTGACTGCACACGGTCTTCGCTAGGTGCACAGTATGATGTGAGCCACTACAATGCTTTGCTGAAGGTTTACCTGCAGAATGAATTCAAATTCTCCCCCACTGACTTCCTGGCCAAGATGGAAGCGGCTAATATCCAGCCCAACAGAGTAAGTACTGCAGTACAGAGTGCTGTAGTGGCAAGAAATGCGTACTTAGATTTGTTTGCTTGGTCCCATCAACTACATGAAGAGAGTATTTCATTTTGTTAATTGTAGCTGTTTTAATTTGTTTTACTTTTGTGCATAGGTTACCTACCAGAGGCTCATCGCAGCCTACTGCCAAAATGGAGATATTGAGGGAGCCAGGTGAGTAAACATTCTTTTCATAATAGTAACCTGTCCACTGGGTACTTTTGGCTGAACTAACAGTTTTGCAGTTCAGGTGAATGGATTCAGTGTCTTTAAAGAAACTATATTGGTTACGCCTAAAAGTCTGCATGCATATGACACCATGTGAAATGTTTTCATTGAACCTGATACTGGTACTGATGAAACTGGTACTGATGAAACTGTCTCTATTTCTACTGACTGCAGTGTGACTTGAGCACTGATATTGCCAGGCGAACTCTCCTCCTCACAAATTTTAGTGTATTTCCTGAGTGAATGACTCATTCACCATTGTTTTTTTTAAAAGGAACAGTGCATATTAATTAACATGAGCACTTAAATTTATCATGTAAATATGCCTGTAGTCATCTGTAGTCCCTGGTAAGACCCTACATTAATACAACCCACTACGAGCAAGCACTTGGCGACAGTGGGAAGTTAAGAAGTACCTTTTAATAGGAAGAAACTTTGGCAGAGCCAGGCTCAGGGAGGGGCAACCAAGGCTTTCCATGGTCAGCCGTCTTGTTATATCATGATCAGGAGGACTGATCATTATAAATTTTTATGTGTGGTGATTATTTTTTATTTATTTTTTTAATTACTCCTATAAAATTCACTTTTAATTCAGTTCAGCAGCCCTTTCTGTGTCCGGGTATTTTGGTTTACTGTGCTTCTCATGGCTTTACTGTTAGATTACTTGTTGTGTTGCTTGTTTTTTAGTTTTTGTTCTCATTTTAATGTTAATGTAATGCTTTTCTGCTTTCTCAGCACCATATTGGGTTTCATGAAGAGTAAAGACTTGCCCATCACTGAAGCTGTGTTCAGCTCCTTGGTGACAGGTCATGCTCGTGCAGGGTGAGTGTCACTACTTTTTTATTTATGTATTTTTTTTAAACATACTGAATTTAATATCACATAGTAAATGCTATAATTGAAGGAATTTGGATTTAAATAAGCTGTCATCTTTATTACTCCTCAGTGACATCGAGAGTGCTAAGAACATCTTGTCTGTGATGCGTGGAGCAGGAATTGAACCGGGTCCTGACACTTATGTGTCACTGTTGAACGCATATGCTGAGAAGGGCGATCTGGAAAACATGAAAAAGGTGTGTGCATTCATTGTGTGTAGTTCCACCTAAGGGTTCGAAGGTGTAGGTGCATTTAAGCGTGTAGCTTTTGAACTGCTTGCCACTGTTTTTTTAGCTTATCTGGCAAAGGACTGCTGAGCTTGTGTGATGTGAGGTCTCCAACAGTCCATCCAAACCTCAAAAGAGTCAGTACTCCAACTACTGGTCCGAGTTTATTTAAACTTACAGATAGGGATCACTTAATGGGTGATCATGGTCAGTTGCTACTCTTGCTTTATTTATGTACTTCACACATTACACTAACCTTTGAATTGTGAGCTGGATGAGCTACTGTGTCACTGACATTGTGGTTAAAAATATAACATATAATTGTATTTTAACCAGTCCTAGTGCAAACCACATGTGATGTCTTTTTCTGTCTCACTGCATTTTTGGCCATGTTGTATATCGTGAGTAAGTTGAGGCATGGATTTTACCAGAAAAATTTTGTTTTTTGAGTCTTTTCAGGTATTAGCACGGGTCATCTTAGACCAAGCCTGATAAAATTTGTCAAATAGGTTGTTGATTTAAATTGTCCATTACATCTGAGCGGCTAGCACAGTGAATTAATCTGTTAAAAACAAACATGCCCCCTAGGGGGCACAAAAATAAGGAAAACGGGTTTGGCTAATAATTATATTGCTAACTGTATAATAAATTAAATTTTGTCTTAAATAAATTATTCATCTGTCTAGTAATAATACTGTGGAAAGTCAGACATGTCAGGTTGCCAAATAATTGATATATATAACTTTTGATTTTCAGACAAAATTTTATAAAAGTCATCAGAAGAATTTTAGATTTTCAAGGTTGCTCACTCAGTTTTACACCCCTCCTCTTTCTTCCTTATTAATTTGCTTTCTTTCAGACTCTGGAGGCAGCAGAGAGCGCAGACTGCAGTCTGATGGACCGGGACATCATGCAGGTCATCTTCACGCTGGCCAAGTCCAAACACCAGCAGCACATCCCAGAGATGGTCGAGCACTTGAGGCATGAGAGAGGTTATGTTCCAGGTACACATTAATGTGACATGTTTTACAGCACTCAGTTTAGTTTTATGAAAGTAAAATCATTTTAAAAAAAATACAATTTAGTCAAAGTCTTGACTTAAAGAAATTGGGAGCCGTTACACAAATTGTGTGTCTGTTGTTGTTGTTGTTCTTGCAGATGCCATGAACTTGTGTCTGAGCCTGATAACTCAGGGACAGGAGGACACAGCTTTTCACATCTTGAAGACGTTTCCCACACTGCAGTCTGATAACTCAAGTGACTCTGCCAACCTGGGCAACTTCTTCCTCCGACACTGCATCAACATGGACACGGTAATCAGGCCCTGGTCTCTTTAAGAGACAAAGACACAGGATCAGACCGTACTTTAGAGCAGGGGTGTCAAACATATAGCTGATATGATAAAGACTTTTGCCTTGCCCATTCATACTACATCTAACTAATTAAGTAATAGATATACAATTAAATGACAGAAAAATTCCTAAAATTCCCTTGACATCAGAGTCGGCTGTTTATGGCTGCTCCCTGGTCAATACTCTTCAGCAGTAGACTGTTAGCTGGCATTGATTTTTATACTGGGATGCAGTGTTTGTAACATTAATAACAATATAAATTACATTTTTGTTTCCTATATTTGGACTCCAGTCTCTGGAGAAGATCATCCGCTTCTGCAAAGAGCTCCATGAGTCAAATATGCACACATCACCACTCAGCTTCACTCTGTCCTGCGCCCTGGAGGCCAAGAAAACTGGTATGGCACATGCTTTCACCTACATGCATCTGCTTACTCACAGATCTATTTATTTGCTACTGACGCACACACGTGCACCAATTTACTTGCATGTGGTCAATTGTAATCAAAACGTAAAAGTTTGCCAGTTATATATCAAATTATTAATTAACTTTTTCTTTTAAACTTTTTTGCAGGTACTTCTTTAGAGCTGATGAAATTATTTAAGGAGGACAAGTTGCCCGTAAGGCCTCACTTCTTCTGGCCCCTTCTCACTCAGCACGTCAAAGACAAGAACATAGCTGGTACACACACACACACACACACTTTTACTACTACCTTTGTGATGATTAAGCCTGATTCAAACCATAACCTCGGGATCAAGTCTTACCCACTAAAACAGCCCTTTAAAGGCTTTTTTTGGAAGCTGAAGACCAGCTAAATTTTTGCCCCTCCCTAAGATACTCACACAACTTTGATTTTTCAACATTGTCATATTGATGAGGTCCGCTTGACTTTATTTTGCATCTTTATTAATTGTTGTAGAAGCTAAACATGTCTTCATGTGTTAATGTTATGTTTTTTTATGAATTACTGCTGATGTACTTGTAATCTGTGCCATCACTTAGAAGCCAATAACTTGACAGAAACCAGTAGATCTTGTAGCTAAACAAGCCGCTTTACCTGATGTGAGCAATCTTGTGTGTATGAGAACCTAACAGGTGCTATAAAGCCTCATGAAAGAAGGAAAAACTGACCTACCAGCTGTTTTTAATACACGTAATATGAAATAGGTTTTTGGTGAATGTCATATTAACAGTTTTTGAGCATGTTTTTCTTTTTTTTTCTGTGGTGCAGAGGGGATTATGACTTCCTCTGTACCAGAAAGAGCTTTTAAAGGAGAGTTTTCCTCAAATATTAATGACTCACAGAGTGGTCCAACTGGGACAGGTTTCACTTGGCTGGGGCAGTCAAGGGCGAAGAGGTCTGATCCTTGCATGAGAGAGTCGGAGCAGGAGAAGACGAGACAAACGCACACACAAACACCTACTCACAAATCCACGCAGGTCTCTCTAGAGAGTTCTTGGAATAGATAGCAAATTTTTAGAAGATGTACACACTTCGCATTAGTGCCGGATCTTAAAGAAATGTTGACTTTCAGGAAGTGCAGAGACAAATGAACGTTGTATTTTTAGCTCATCTGGCTGAAGCACCGATGAGCTTATGCAATGGCGAAGCTTCTGTCCACACGTCACAAGTAACTGCTACTTTTCCTTCAGCATTGCTCATAATTTAATCAAACTTGCAGACAGTGGTCACCTAATGGGTGTTTTGGATTTTTACAGGAACTAGCTGGTGAATTGAGCCAGAAGAGCTACTACGTCATTAACGTTTTGGTTTTTATTGGGTTTCCGGAACTCTAAACACTTTCAGACCTGCAGTTGTGTTTCCAAAGTAATGATTTGCTTTTCTAGCTGTCCTGTGAACGCTTAAGTGTTTGAAATAATCTTTGCTATGTGCTTCCAGTAGTGTTGCAAAAAAAAGGCATTCATATAAAAGCTAACACTATATCAACTGCGCAGAAGCAGTCTGTATGAATGGTTGGACTTCTGCATCTCCCTCCTGCTCATACAGACCCACGTACATGGATGCACAGACCCCTCGGATGCACCAAGGGGTCAGAGGTCATTTTGCTTCAGTAGTTTCCTCCAATCATTTGTCCAACTCAACTTGTTTTTCAGTCCAGATGTTTTTCCGATTCCCTCCAGTACTCCTTTTCCACTGAAGTGTTATGCTGATGCCATGTGGGGGCATGGGGCGAAATTTAGATTATGAGAGCAATCTTTGCTTTATTTCTTTCCAGGGTAATAATCAAATGGGGACATTTTTTTTCTCCTGAGCAAAAAAAGCAGTAGCAGTAGCTGGTTGAATGAAATTAACACATAAATGGAGCCATTACATCAGTTCATGTCATTTATTTCTGCAAAGAATTCTAGACAATAATGAGCAGGGTAGGTAACGGAAAATAATGAGCGAGCAAGATGAAATTGAACACAAAGTATATTTCATAGCATATCATTTGGTACTCTTGGACAACAATGAGCTAATGCATGATATTACACAGAGAATGTGACGGCTGCCAGAATATTTACAAGGGCAGCTTTTTTAAAAAGCTGTTTCTTTCATGTCAGAACAAGCTTGACAAATAATTATTGATTTTTAACTTTTAAACTTTACTCACCTCGGAGCTTTTGACAGGTACTATTTGTGTTGAACCTGAATTCTCTGAAATGTGGCACAGCCCCTTTTTTCACTGGGCATTTTACTTTTGCTGGACTCTTGTCTGACACTCGGTGGAAAACTTTTTTGGGGTTTTGCCTCTTAATATAGTTTAATGGCTCAGCAGATGCACTTTATGGGAATATTTCTGTCCTCAATTTATGTCTCGGGTGAAGGAAAATAATTAGTTTCTTTCTCTTTTCTTTGTTGGCTATGAGCTTGTGGGGGAAATCGTCTCACTGACAGATAGCTGGCATCTGGCGACTTGTCAAAATTCATAACTCATTAGTGAATGTGCTCTGTCAAATGTGTTCAGCAGCCGCTTGGTTTTTAAGTGCTTTATTTATGCTGAACCCTGGGTCTCTCTTTGGGGTTTTTTAGAGCAATTAATAAATGATGTATTTTTCAACTGTCAGCCAATTGACAGCATTTGAACTGGCAGGGAGTAGAAACTGGTTACGCCGGTGTGGCGATGCTGCAGATTGGCTTCTCCGTGTGGTCGAGACAGATTCGCAGTTTGAACGGTGAGATGTCTCGGCGGTTGGCTTGACAGCATGAACAAGTGGACTAGACAGGAGTTTCAACATGCACAACCACACACACAGACACTTACTCTAGCTTAAATTCTCTGACTGCACAGTCTCGAAGCCACACAAACACATCGGACAGCATCCATTTAGGTATCACAGAAGGAGAAAGGAGGAAGAACGGAAGGAAGGAAAACGGAGAAACTTCACTCTCACTCACATACTCGCTTGTTTGTGATGGTGTTAGCCTCAACGCTCATGAATGATGCAACTTCTCTTTTCTTTCCCCGCTCTCTCTCTCACTGCTGGGCTCTCTCACACACTCATTGGTTGTTGGAGGTGTGTGTGTGTGTGTGGGTTGAAAGTTGGAAGAGGAGAGGGCGGGCGTTCGAAGACCAGCGCAGGTGATGTGACTGATGCAGAGTGACTTGATTTCATGTAAATGTAAGGGCTCTGAGGGAATTCACTTTGGATTACGCGCCCCACTGTGCATGGCCCATGAAATATTAAGCGCCGTGTCACTTTTTGTCCACAGGTGTCACTAGCAGGCAGAGAGGCCGGAGCTGTGGAATTGAAGGCGGGCAGTGGTGGGGGATGGGGGAGAAATAAGGAAAGAAGGAGGGGGGGGGAGGATTTCTCTCTACATTTTGATTAGGTGTGGATTTGGCGGGTTTGAAAAAGCATATGCTTGGCCATATATGCCACCTGCCGGCAGCTAGTCGATGCTTGTCAGTCCTCGCAACGCAAAGCGCTCTTATCACATCTGACATGGAGGAGCAAGAAAAAGGAGAGGGAGGGGAAACTGTAGAGGAAGGTGGTGTTTCTGGCCTTGTTTGAGAGTCGGGGTGATGAGGTAAAGGCTTACTTCTCTGCTTTTGCCCCTTACCTGATTTTGTTTACGTCCTCGGTGGAATGCAGACTTTTCTGTCAGATAGTCAGCACATTCACAGCCTGACTCTGAACTTAATTCTGATTTAAAATGTGGCGTGAGAGCCAAGTATCATCTTGATTAAAAGAAAAGGAAGGAAGGGTGAAATTGCAGCTATTGATGTCTCACAAAATAGACATTTTCTTATGTTTTTAAACATAACCGGCCCTTGCCTTGCAGCAACAATGTCTACCTTTAAAGAGTCATGGACACGGAGAGACAGATGGTGTTAGGGGGGGAAAAAGCAAAGGGGGAAGTGACAGGTACTCATGTCCAAGGACAAGAGGAGATGACAGCGACCAGTTCACTCCACTCCTCTCCTCCTCTCTCTTCTCCATCCTCACTTCTCGTCTGTGACAGTTAACCTGAAGACATGAATCTGATGATGATATCTTGTGACCACTGCCATGCTTAACTCACTACTTTGATACTTCTTGCCTGGATGGTATGTCAGTCTTAATGCCTACCAACCTAGAGAGGTCTCCGCTCTTCTCATTTGTCCTCTGTGCCAAATCTGTCTTTAAATTGTTCAGACAGGGAGGAAGGAAGAAAGAGGCTTTCACATTGTTATGTATTCTGGAGTGAAAAGATAAAAGAGAGAGCGGTGTAAATGACACTACATAATATCAGGCATTTTTTAGCGTTGTAGCTTAACTGTTTTACTAATTCATTCGTAGGTATCAGTTTTGACAGATGAGACAAAGGGACCAGTTCTGAATTTACTATGTTGACATTACTTAGATATAGTACTGTGCAAAAGTCTTGAGCCACCCGTCATTTCTTTACATTTTGCTAGGGATATAGTAAAACGTGCAAATATACATGGAAGGCAAAAACAGTCTGTACAATTCTAAGAAGCTTGAAAGTCAATATTTTTATATATGGTATTGGATTGCCTTTAAATAAAACCGAAGCAGAAACAACCTGAAGTTCAGAGGAATTAAAGCTTTTGGTTAGAGTTGACTGTGGGGAGGAAAGCACACAAACCTCCTTGACTCACCACTGAAAAGTGCTGACGATCATGAAAGCTCATGTGTGGAAGCTGAAAAGGTGAGAGAACCTGTCCATTTATATACTTCCAGCTATCCATTCACTTGTTTTCAGTTCCTCTTGCTCTCTGTGAAATAGATTATGGATTATTCAGGAGGATAGAAGGTGCTCCCTGTTTTCTTTCATAAAAAAAGAGTTGGATGAAAGCGATTAGGGGGTAAGAATGGAGGGTTGGGCAGCAGAGTGGATGGATCCTCCATTGAGAAGAAAGGAGAAGATCGTCTGTTAACTTTAAGTTGAAAGCAGGTAGATGGATAGTGAGAGGGGGAGATGAATGAGTGAAATGGAGGGCGGAGAAGGGTGGATGGATGGAGTGGTTCAGGTAGCCCTACCTGGGATAATGCACCCCAGTGGAAGGTTTTAATGGCATATAAAAGCACAGGACTCATCTTTTATTCAGCTGAAAAGAGGCTGCCAGGTGAACACATACGTCCCATTAGGATGCAGAAACACAGATATGTGTGTGTGTTTGTTTCAGTACCTGAGTGCAGCTTAAACACACACAGCATCTTAAGGTATGTCAACTCAAGGAAGCACTTTAGGATAGTTTTCAGAAGTCCGCTTGGGAGCAAGGTGTATAAGCACTTGATGTGCTTATGCATAGCATGTATAGTACCACAGATGGATTATTTCTGTCCTAGCACCAAATAGTAACACTTAATAAGAGCAAACACACACACACAGACGTGTATATGTGCTCATTTAGGCCCATTTCCTTTGTGGGCATGCTCCCAGAAATATGCAAAGTACTCCAAAGCTGCTTGTATATGTGCACACACAAACACAAAGATGCTTGAAGGCATGTTGAACATGCGAATGGCTGTTCCATATGCATGTGACTGTTTTTGGCCTCTTTCCCTGGAGCAGGACCTCCAGTTTCTACTGGAGAACAGGGTGAGGGTGCAAGAGTCCACTTCAGGGCAATTGCATGTTTATGAACACACACTCACTGGTCTGAGGTAGATCGTGAAAGAGCCATTTGCACTTTGTTGATGAAAGACGAGTGGATTTAATAGTTTTTCGTCAGACCTGTGCACAAATGTGAGAAATGGAAAGCATGTATAAAAGTTCTTAATTTCACCCTTTCAGTCACATTAACTCCAAGGCCTTTCATATTCTACAATGCATTTGT
The DNA here is from genome assembly GCA_015106755.1 of Etia nguti. Taxonomy (NCBI): domain Eukaryota; kingdom Metazoa; phylum Chordata; class Actinopteri; order Cichliformes; family Cichlidae; genus Etia; species Etia nguti. The sequence goes on along the minus strand of VUQG01010014.1, from coordinate 24,721 downwards.
CATTATAATCTGAATGATGGACAAGCTGGTTTAAAAAAATTAAGATTATCATTTATAATGGTGCAAATAACAACATTGCTTTTAAATTTGTGTGTTTGAGACTTTTCTCTGATTTTTAAACTGAATATATTCTGGTTTAGGGGTACTTGTTTGACGGTAGCATCCTAGATTCTAGAAAACGTCTGTGATTTTCAAACAATATTTAATTGAGTAGCTTCAGAATTCAAAGGAACCTCTGATAGAAGCATTGATCTATTTTTGTCTTTTTTGTCTTTTTATTCTGTTTTTTCATAAAAAATTCTTAGTTACTTCTTTCACTACACAACATAAATGCATCAATGGGGGGGAAAGGCAGATTTTTATCACTTATTACTTGTGTGTTGTAGGTGTTTTAGAGGTGATGAAAGGCATGCAGGATCTCGATGTTTCCCCTGATGTCGAGACTTTATCCAACTACATTCTCCCTGTGTTCCCCAGCATTGATGCAGCTCGACAAGCCCTCAAGGTAATCCATAAATCTGTGTGAGGGTTTTTGTTTTTTTGTTTTTTCATGTGAGCAGTTTTCATTTAAAATGTTTATGCTGATTTAAAGTTGTCTGGGATTTTTTTTGTCTTCAGGATACAGGCATCTCTATGGAGTCGGAGGGCTTTTTATGCTCAGAGATTCGCTTGGTGGCTGTGACCGACCTGGCCAAACTCTACACTCTGCGTAAGTACACACTCTCTTATTCAGTCTAAAGAATCTCTGCAGCATTTTTTGCACTTTGCCTGCAGGCTAATTGGCCCAGCATTAACACACACACACACAGACACACACACACACACATTTGCCCATTTGCTTCTCGGTGCTCATCAGGCCTTTTAAGAGATTAGTTTGTGTGAATATGTACGAAGCGAGAACGAGAGGCGCCTCAACAGGCAGAGGAATGGGATAGAGATGGCCACTAAATAATGGATGACTCTTCCTGTTTTCTCTTTCTTCTGTTTTTAGTCTCTAGCATCCACCACTCATTTTCACAGGCAGCAGTTGGTTTCCTTCATTTGTATTCCCCAGTGAATTTATTTCCTTTTTTTGACCTCACGTGAAGAAAGTTTTACGGATTCTTTAACCCTCACATATCTTCCTAGAAAGGGTGCTGGGTCTTTTCTGCTGCCAGCTTTATGTATTGCCTTTTTTTGTGTGCAAAAAAATTTGTCTTGGCAAAATAGTTACAAACCTTTCTGGGGTCAAAAACCAATTTTGACCCACCCCTAGAATGTGGAACCAGAAGCCAAGACCATGTCTACATGCTTAAATGCATTGAGTTACTGCCGTGTGATTGGCGTAGTGGTGTTTCTTCCAGTTAATAATGGCAGGTGAACGTAGAAGTCTTCGTACAGGTAATGTGTCATCAGCGTTATAACTCGACACTGCCTTTTACGCAGTTTGGGACTGTAGCTACTGGCTCATTACTGGAATAGCAATGCTTCTAATCACATTCCCCGTTTGCAGGGTTTTATGCAGACTGGTGAGGGTGGAATAACTATCACATTACAGCTTTAAACAAAGCTTTAAATTTAAGCTTTCTCCTGAACTTTGCTGAATATGTGCTGAAGGCCTTGCATGTTAGATTGTTGATTAGTTGAATTGCAGGGCCACCAAAGTTATATTCCCAATCTTAAACCTCATGTCATGATCCCAGAAGGTGAATCGGTTTGTCGCTTTGTTTCCTGTAATCATGGTTGTCTTCTCTAATTTCCAGTGTCAGATCCTTCCTTCCCCTCGCTGGACCTCGGTGTTTTCCGCAGCAGCCTCATTCTGGGCTTCAAAAAGTGAGTCATTAGCCTACCATCCTTTCATTTCTTCACATGTTCCCCATCACTTTATATTCCATATTTCTCCATATTTTGCCCCCAAACTCCTCACTGGTGTTTGAGGGAGGCCTGTAGCTCTGTGGAGGTCACTGCAGCATATGCTTTGAATATGACATGTGCAGCTGATCACACCATCTACAGTGTCTGTGCTTCAGCAGCTGCGGGGAAAAACACTACCACATACACATGCATACACACACACACACACAAAGATATACATGGATGCCTCATGCATATGGAGCTCGCCATCCCTTAGCTCTTGCCTCAAAGCACCGTGGGAGATATGTAAATTAGCAGATGCCCAACACTGTCGCTCATACCCAGAGCCCCACACTGGTCTCTGGTTGTCTCCCCCTTAAACACACACACACACAGACGCACACACAGACCTAGCCTTAGGACCCGGGTCTGACCCACAGGCTTTCTGGAAGGGATGTTTATGAATATTTACAGTTTAGCATTACACACCCACACAAAAACACTCCAGCCCCTGAGTGAGGCTGGAGGTGAGTCAAAGAGAAAAGTGCTGACTTGTCTGCTGGGACGAAAGTTATTTCTTCCACTAAGCCAGGATACGCTCAGTTGAGCTTAAATTTGAGCTTTTTAATTCAGCCGGTAGTTTCTTTGTTGTAGTGCATGCTAACTAACAAAGGGAAAAAGTTATGCTGATTATTCTCAGGAATCCATCATTTAAAAAAACAAAACAATGCCATAGTTTGAGCTTGGCAGCATAGTTTTTACTTTAAGGACTAGAATTAGCAAAATACAATGTATTTTTTTAAAAGGTAAAAATGTATTCAGAAGCTTAATAATAAAAATGCAGTAAAAAAATAAGATTTTTCTACAAACTTTAAATCGATATGTTTCTCTACATATGTGTCGTTTCCATTTTAACTCGCAGTATCCACTTTTGTTTTTATTTTATCTCCAGAGCTTCTTCATTTGCTTTTTCTCTCATTGCACACACACACACACACACACACACACTCACCGTTCTGATAGTTAGGTTGGCTGACAGGGTCATAATTGGGCTTGTCACTTGAGGACCGTGTGTGTCTATGTGTGCATGTGTGTGTTTGCGAACGCCGTGTCATCGCTGTGTAAGACCTGCTCCTGTCAAAGACAAGGTCAGGGGATAATTTAATCATTAAAGACCTCTTCTTCCCTCCTCTCATCACCCACTTTCTCCTCCTTTCCGCCAACTAGCTGACAACGCCAGAAATGTCACACAGTGTCATCATTTAGCCTGTGTGCATGTGTGTGTGTGACTTTGTGTTCCACCGTGTCTTTTGTGGTTTTTCCAGCCTTTTATACTGCCGTCTCTCCTCTCGTGTACAGCGAGGTTGAGAATGTCAAATTACAAAATCTGTCGCTCTTTCTTGGTGTATTGTGCCACACTGTCAATTCAGAAGTTACGGGAACATGACACTGTCTGTGTTACGATTACTTGATTACAAATGTCAAATCACGTGTGTTGTTAGAAGAAAAATTGCGTTATTTATTAAGTAAGTCCTTAATGCAAAATGTCTCCCTCAAAGATGTATCATTGTAGTTAATGAAGAACTGGATTTGTCTCTTTTTTGGGGGAAAATAACAAATGTATAGAATTTGTTTTTCTTTAAAGGTATGAAAATGTATTTTTGCTGCTTTAAAACATTATATAGTGTTTTTACCTAATACTTTTTTTACTGTGGTGTTTAAGGGAGGCTGTTAAACACTAGTAGCTTAATACAGTTATGTATCTACACAAAGATATTAGGGGGAAATGAGCTTTAGCTGGCGACGTATTTCTGGTAGTAAAGATGTCCTTGTATATTTACTTATGACCAAACTGCACAGCAACTCTGAGAAGTTGGAGTCTTGTTGACTTGCTGGTGTTTCCTGCTGACTGGGTACTCATGTCTTGTCCTCTACTGCCCCCTGCAGGTCTACTGATGTGGAGAGCATGGTGAAGGTAAGAGGTCAACATGCCCACGTGGGCTTTAAAGAGCGATATAGAAGAACAACAGAGAGGTTTTCTGAGTTTAGAAGGAGTTTATCAGCTGCTATGTTAGAACAAACTCCTAAGTACAAAAAAAAGAGAACTTGACATTAGACTGGTTCTTTAGTCATTGAGACATGAGATGAATTTTTATCTGCCTCTAATTGGCTTTTTCCTTGTAAGTTAAGGTGGTGAGTTGCATTTTGGAGGATTGTAAAATAAGGGTTTGATATTTAATTTGATTTTCTGACAGAGAGTCAGTCACATTCAGTAAAATCTACATTGTTAAAACATGGTTTAATGTAAAGCATTAGTTCTGAGCTCCTTTAGATGCCTGTTCTTATTTGGTTATGCTGTGCACCTTCTTCCGCACGCTGCGTATGACATACTGTAATTTCTATGTGTTCAATCAATTTGTGTTTCCAGATTACTGAGGTCTTGTACAAAGATGAACGCTTCTCCAAAGGAAACTCTCCACCTGCTGGTAAGGAAACATTTATATGTCCCATTCCTACCAAAAATTCCGGATGCTGATATCTTGTACACAAGGATGCACCTGGAACGTGTTTGTATACAAGGTGTGCGTTTGTGCAGGTGAGAAGGAAAGAGAAGTGGGAGTATGGTTGTACATGTAACTCATATTGGTATTCAGAGTCGCAGACTGTATGCTCTGTCACTTTCTAACTATAATTCAGATGACAAAAAAATGCTGTGCATGTGTTTACGTTCAGTCTCAGTAGCAGTGGACTGCTGCCCGGCCCACTTCTCATCATCTTGTGTGCGTTTATGTTCAGTTGTGTGTGTATGTGTGTGTTGCTGTGTGGATGAAAGACCTGCCCTCTCCATCGGAAGAAAGGGAGCCTAGCTGCTGACACAGCGCTGAGTAGTTAAAGTGGATATGTGTGACTGTTAGGCAGCGTCTTTGCTCTGTCAGTGTGTGTGCAGAGCGTTAATGTCGCTCTGTGTCTGTGTGTATGTGTGTCACAGAATGTCCAAAGTGCTGAAACTGGTGTATGTGCTGGTGGGAGCGATGGAGACCGTTATCCATGTCACATCCAGTTACACGACATCTGCAAGTGTGTGTGTGTGTGTGTGTACACGTTGCAGTAAGAGAAATCTGTCACTGCCAGCCGTCGTACATTCACTCAAACTCCAGCCCAAAAGCAGCTTCTGTCAGCAGAAAAGAAACACAATCACACACTCTGCAGAGGTTACAGAAAAATAGTATAAATGCACAAATGGCCGCAGTGACTGACGCGGTGGCAAATGAAATTTATTCCCAAGACAATGGCTCACTGTGCATGTGTATATGCGTGTGTTTGTGCAGAAGCTACAGCCTACTTCCTGTATAATCTGATCGACAGCATGTCAGACGGGCAGGTGCGGGCGCAAGAAGACAAACTACGGAAACTTTTCAGTCAGCTGCAGTCTAAGGTACACACACCGATTAAGCTGATGGGGGGGAGAAATGCACACACCACACATTCATGTATTAACATCTCTATATCCAGTACATTCACAACCTTCCCACTTTAAAGGAGCTTGCACTGTCTGATCTGAGATGATGCGGTGTGTAATCGGACTCGGATTATTTACAGTATACACACTCATCCTGTGCTCCATTTTTGAAGAGTGAAGGTTTGAGTTACGAGGTCCAGACTTGTTGAAGAAGATTAAATCATGTTTTACATCAAGGATTTAGAAAAAAAAGGGAAGAAACAAAAACTCGCTTCACTGGTTTTGTTTGGAATTTAAAGTTAAAAAAAAAAAAAAAAGTAATCCTTAATTTTTGATGCCAGTGTTGGCAGTGCTGTTTCTCAACTTCATCTGCAAAAATCATTTTCATATAAAGCGATAACTGTACTTCATATGCTTTGGAGCAAATATGAATTAATAAATATCACAATATTTATTAATTTGTCTTTTTTTTTTTTTATTTTAATCAGCATAAACGATCACAAAATGGAAAGTATCCTAATCAATTTCTCAAAGTCCAGACTAGCATTTTGTGAGTGTGTGTATATATTTTTGTTTGATTCTATTTTATTATTTTGGGTTTTGAGGCCTTTCATTTTTATCCAGAATTACATTATTTTAGTCACCTTCACGGTTTTTGACTATTGTGTATTATATATTTTAGGACTTTTTTTTCTATATGTATCCAGCCATCATTTAGTTGTTTTTAATGGTGTTTTGTCTTGTATGTATTTAAAGTTGTCCTGTTGTGTTATATTTTCCTCGTTTTCATCTCATTATTGGCTCATCAGTCATCTGTGGAGGCTGTTGAACTGCATTAACCCACATAACATAAAACACAAAAAAGCTCAAACTCTCATCTGCAAATTGGAATCCAGTCAAAAGTTGCATATTCATTTTTGACTAATGAGTCAATAGCGTCAACTCTAATTTGCATGCAGGTCATCTCTCAGGTATTAATCACCCCAAAAAAAGATGTCACTGAAAGATTTTTGCCATTTTGTTGTTAATTAGTCCCTTAATTAATGTCCCTTTATTGAAACTGCATCGTTTCCAGTAGCACCTGAATACAGCGTTATGCTCAGCAAACGATTTTGAGCATGCGTTCTTGATAGATAATTTTTAATTTAGTCGTGGCTGAGAGATTTTCAGCTGACTTTGTAACAGAAAATCGACAGGTTAAGATCAAGTTTCTTGCTGATCTTTGTTTTCCTGCTGATTTCTACACAGAATATAATGATTTCAGTAAACCTCTACCGAGGGATAAAGAACCTTCTGGATTCCTGCCACGTTCCTAAGCTTGTCAAGGTATTGAGCCCGAACTTCAGTCTTTTATTTTTAAATAATACCTACTGTTACTTTGGACATTTTATTATATAGTTTTCAGGTAATTTAGAGTCAGTTTTTCCACTATGTTTTCTGCACTGTTACTCTAAGTGCTCATTATACTTCAGTAGAAATGGATGCCGAGTGTTGACGCTGTGTGTGCATGTGTGTGTGTCAGGATGTGATGGCTTTGGTAGACCCCAAAGAGAAAGTCTCCAATGGCCCTGTGTCAGCTACTCCTCGTGCCACTGTAAGTAGGACATTGTGAAGGACGCATACAAAATGTTCAAGTTTCACAATTATCCTCATAACTTTCTTTGATGTGCCATTTTGTAAATACATCTTCCCCACACCCCAAGTAAGAGCACAGCTCTCCTGTGGAGATGAATGTCTATTTGTACAAGCTCCTGTACCCGTGAGGTTGGACAGTGGTCATGTACATGTGTTTAACACCTTTTCTGTCTCCTTTAGGGAATTGAGGGCAAGGTGTTGGCACTCGAGAATAAATTGGCTGAACTGAAAGCGGAGAACAAACCATTAGGACTTGTTCTCAAACAGGCCATCCAGGCTCTGAGTGTTGAGGAGGTAAAATTTCTTTTGGTCTCATAAGACTCTTTTTCTTTTCTTTTCTTTTTTGAAGTTAGTTGCTTTGTTTTTGTGTTTTGTTTTGGTGGCTTTTTTTCCCTGAGAGCATTGTTGTCTGATCAGAACCTGCAGCGTGCCCTCGAGCTGAAGCAGCAGCACGAAGAGGAGATGACAGCCGGCGGCTACGCCATCCTCATCAACCTGTGCTGTCGCCAAAACAATGTGGAGGAAGCGCTGAACCTGAAGAGAGAATTGTGAGTGGAGCATAATGTGCGCACACAAAAACAAATTTTCTACACACGCGCACACACACAGACACACACGGCTGCACTGTGGCCAGTAGCAGGCCATTAAAGTTTAACTTGAGTGGTATTAGGGGAGACATTAATGCAGGGTCCAGCCGCTTAGTTGACTGGCTAAAACACAGGAAACTCTCCCCTCTGCCTCCCCCGTTTCCTTCTCTTCACTCACCACCTGCTTCCAGCATCAGACTGAACACTGAGAACGTACAATAGATGAGTTGCATTACTGTAAGTGGAATACATTAATCAAGTCTGTCTGTTGCCATCTCTGTCTCTGCTTTTAGGAGTCGTAAGGACTCATCAGTAGCATTGGATGCCAACAAATACCTTGCACTGGTCAAGGTCCTCTCTGTAAATGGCAGAATGGAGGGTAAGTTACCCTAGAACTACAAGTAATTTATTTTTTTTCTTCTTCTTCTTTGTACTATTAGTTTGACAAATTCTTTGATTGGTTGTTAGTAAAGTTCTTAAGTTGTTAAGTCCTTTGTTTTCTTAAGTGATTAATTTTGCGTAATGAGGACATTCTTATAAAGTTGAGCTTGCTCCAGTAGTCTTCCCTCTTTAAATAAATGTAATACATACAATTGACTGCCACTTTTTCTTTGTCAGTATATCTGGCTTGAACTTAAAAACCGATGCGCTTGTTTGTACGTGTCACCAGCTCTGTCACAATCTGTCTTTTCCCCTCCCTCAAACCACATTAGCTGGCTATTTCCAGAATGCTACGGTGGGTTTCCTTCAGCCCATCGAAGACCCAATTACCATCAGTTTTGCCGCTCTGCTTTTTGCACCCAATGACAGGAAAAATGTTTCCCTTGTCTCTCCTCGCCGTTCCTCTCCTCCCCTTTTGCTATCTCTCTGTCTTCGTCGGCGTCTCTCTATCTGACCCTCTCTCCCCTGCTCTGTCGCAAAGCGTGTCATTCTCTTATCCCCTCCAACACACACACACACACACACACGCGCACATCCGTGTCACTGAGAAATGAGAGAGGGGAAAATTACAGGACTGTGTGTATTTTTCCAGAATTATTGAAATCCGCCTTGATGCTAATGGCAGATCATGTCCACCAAAGTGCTTGAACATTTCTCACACACACATACACACAGCGACACACAAATTTGCATGTGAATTCAAGCAAAAGGCATTTGGTGGCACGGCGGTTGGTGTATCCATCTGTGTATGTGTGTTGGGGTGTGTATAGGCAGCGCTAACGCATTTGCCATTAGTCAGAGTGTGCATATGGAGCGGACGCTTGTCAGCCACATTAGCACACATGGCTAACCTTGATTTTAGCCTGTCCCCACCCAGACGCTGGTCCGCCTGGCTCCCAGCGCACACCAGGACCAGATGAAGATCATGTCTCCTGGCATCCTTCTTTACTTCTCACTGTCTCTAATGGCTTTTTTTGTTTTTTGCTCTTGGCTCTTAGCCTCTCATTTCACCTCACAGGCGAACTTTGTTTTTACAATACGTCATCCTTCTCACTTTATTCTTTTTACTTTCCTTCCCCTGTTGCTCTTAGATGATTCTTCATAATTGATTCCTCTTCTAATTGCTGATTGATCGTCCTATGCTGCTCACTCCTCATATTAGCTTTCACATGTCCATAAATCGTCCTGATCTTGCATCTCTTTGGCTTTTTTTTCTAGTGTGTTGAGGTCCAAAAACAACAATGTAGGTTCATGTGTTGAGATTTAGGAAAAGATTCTCCAGTCAACATGGGCAGGTGGAAAACTGCTGAACTTTAACATTTTTATTATTATTATTATTATTATTATTATTATTATTATTATTATGTTTTACTGAGTACTGTAATAGTCCATGTTTAGTGTCTATGGGAAACAAATTGTGTAAAATTCAGTGTTTATTGGCTAATACAAATATATGCCGTTATAAACATTTTTGTTAACAAGATCTACTCCAGATATCTTACTTCCACCAAAATACATGAGTGAGTTTATGGTATTTTCTTGAGAATATCAAAATGATGTGCCTTAATTCACTGCAGCTGGATCTAGATGCAGTTCTGGATTAATCAAAGTTGAGCCAATCTTCACCCAATGCATCCATAACCTTTAAGTAATAGATCCAGCCAATCACACAGGACAGTCACAAAGAGTGCAACCAGCGTAGCCTCCATCCTCTCCATCTTTGCATAGCTCTGTCCTTTTTTTAAATATACCTCTCCTATCACAACCATCTCTTTGACCTGCCCTTGCTCCTCTTCCTCCACCTGTCCATCCGCCCACTTTGGTAAACAGAACTTGTTCTGGCTTTTGGTGGTCCTGGATATGTCTTTGGAGCTATGTGCGTATGTGTGTTTGGGAAAGAGACATCACTAGCAGTCATGTCATGGAACATTAGGTGAACCACTGGGCTGTGTGATGTTTGTTTACCTGGCCTGTCTGCCTCCCCATCTCTTCAAGTGTGTGTGTGCGCGCGCACGTGTGTGTGTGTGTGGTCTGGCTCGCTGTGCTGGCCATGATGCTCGGCTGAGCTGATGGATATGCATACTGGCTAAACGAACAGATAAAGGGGGAGATGGAGAGAGGACGCCGTGGGGGAAGTTTGGACGGTGGACGGAGGGATGTTAGCTAGTGTTGATCCATTTGGGCAGATCAACTCCAAGCCATTGGTCTCAGTGATTAGTGGGTCTGTCAGTTAGTGATGGAGAGAAGTACGGAGAAAGGGAGGGTGGGAGGCATGGAGATGGATAGTCGGAGTGAAGTACAAGTTTCACTGGAACTGATAAATAGCACAGACTTGACAATGGCTCAAGTCATTAGAGATATTGTTTAATTTTGATACCACCATTTGTAATCAACTCTGTGAAAAACCGTTCTGTATGGGAAAAAGTGTTTTGTTTTTGGAGGTTTTCTTTGTTTTTCTTCTTGTGGATAACCTTGCTCAGTTCGTCTGTTCATGAAGTAATGTCCGCTTCATTTTTGTAATTCTGTTTATTGACATTTGAGTGCATTGACAGTTGGTCTATTAGTGCAGAGACCTCTTAAGTCCAAATTAAATGTCAGCGTCTACACTGTTATCATAAGCATGTTAAAAGCCAACGGTGTAGCTTTATTGTCACATATGCTAGTTTAAGTTGAATGAAGAAATATTTTTACTATGACAAAATCGGCATATTTTTACATTTTCCCATGAAGGTGACTTACAGCAACAACATTAAACTGAACACATTTAATTATAAAGCTTTTCTGTCAAACATCCACCGATTCTTCCGTCAAGCTCACTTCCCTGATTTGCTGTGCTTGTGTTCTTTGTAGAAAGAAGTTAAAAGCACACCTATGAGTAGGACAGAATATGAATATTACAATATATCTTTTTGCTTCTGCTTACATTATGTACATTTATACACTAGCAGTTTTTTGTCACTACTTCTATTAAAATGTGCGCACATTCTAAACGAGTGGTGAGCAACGAATTTTCACCAAGGGGCCACATGAGAGGCTTGGACTGTCGTAGAGAACCGCTCCAATAAGCTGATCTCAATTCTGCTCATGAATTTTATCTCTTCATAAGCTTATTAGTGCAGCCCACCACAACAGTCCCGATTTCTCATGTGGCCCCTTGGGGAAATTAAATGCCCATCCCTGCTTTAAACCATTTCCACCGCTAATTTTACTTACCAGGGTCATGATTTAGTTGCTGCTTAAGGTGATGCTTATGAAATAAATCAGCCTGAAGTGAAAAGACTTGAGGGTAATTTAAAAGTTGCAATGAAGAAGGAGGCTAAAATGGGTGACAGTTTAGGGGGTGGGGGGCAATCGGAGACCATATCGGCTAAATCCTCTTGCTGGGTATTTTCTTTGTCTTCAGTTGCACAGATATGATATGCAATGTGTTGAGTATCGCAGAATTGGTAAAACGTGGGAATATATTTGTACTTGGAAACTATGTTGTTGGTGTCAATTGCTGATGTCTTGATAATTAAAAACAGAAACAGAGTTGTGACAGAAAACTGTTAAGTTGAAAGAGTGCCCTTATCTTCATCAGGCCCAAATTCAATTAACCAAACGTGTCCCTTTTGAAAAGCTTAACCCAGCTTTTATTCTCTCCCCCTGTTTAGCGGTGTCTCCTCCACTGCTAGTCACTCCTGTCCCTCTCTTCCCCCCTCTATTTTTTTCCCCTCGTCCCATTAAATCTGTGACAGCCATGGGTTCCCATCGCCATAACAACTGGCATAGGGAGGTGGAGAGCTGGAGAGACAGACTGAAATTAGGATGCCAAAGCACTCACCAGTGGCCCCGTATCTCAGCCCACAAGGGTGTGTGTTCCCAGTAGAGTGACACTCTCGTTTGAGGGGTTTTGTTGTATTAACAGCTGTGTAGGTGTGGATATCATTATTCCCATGTGTTCACTTTATTTGCTTTCATGTGTCTGTGTACTAAAATCTTCACCAGTGAAAAGATCTTTGTTGCGTGAATTGTAAGACAGGATCCAACATTACCCTGCATTTGGAGGCTTAATGGTGATTATTCAAATATATTCTGTGTCTGTGCATCTCTCCATCTCCCTCCTCCTTCTTGGTCATGCTGTATAGATTAGTATCCGTGGTGGAGAGCGGCTGTATCGCTGTCAGCCCATTAGCAGCTGTCTAAATAGATGGTAAACGCATCTTAATTGCTTTACCCTGATACACCACATATACACACACAAACCACACTCTCTTTTCACCATTTAGCCCCTAGTGTTGGCCAGATGGACGCGTGGCCCAGTAAAAAGCCCTCCATTACCGGCTGGACTTGACCAAACTGATCCACCCCTCAGCCCGCTTAGCGAGGTCTCACTGGGTCCACGGCGGGCCCTTGTCGCCACATACCTATAATTTAGCCCCCCAAGTGCTTTCCACATGGCCACGGCAAAAAGCTGGCCTCCATTGTAGGGGTCTGGTAATTGTAGTCTCGTTTAGAAAACTGCAAGTAGCAATTAGCACAGAGTTGGCATTATACGGGGTTGGATTTGCATCCCCCGCTGGGTGCAAAATTCTGTTTTAATATGGGTTTGTTTCCCCCACATGGAATTAGCTAAAGGGGCCTTTTATCACATTCACACACCCTACTCTTCTCCCAGCCAATATCTGCCCTCCTCTCGCTCTCTTTCTCCTCTCTGCATCATCTCTCTTTCTTCTTCTCTTTTGTTCTTTTCATGTGTCCGTTCTCTGTCCATCTAATCCACTTTCACGTCGCTTCTTTTGATGGAGAGATGCATGCTGACACCTCACTGAAACATCACACACAGATGTAGGAGCAAGTGTCGCTGACGTTTCTTCCTTTCCATCTCAGAGGCAGTGGACATCCTGAAGGAGATGAAAGAGAAGGATGTTGCGATGAACGACACACACGTGACCACCCTGTTTCACATGCTTAATGCTGTAGCGGCCGCAGGCGATATCCCTTCCATCCGCCGACTGCAGGACACCGTCTTTACCCTCGGTCTGGTCAAGCCCACTGCCAATCTCTGCTCCCCTGTGGTTACTGCCTACCTGGTCAGGTAAAAGAAATCCTAAGTGTTACAAAAGTGTCCCAAACTCCCTTAAAGTTAAAACATCTATTTGAGTTGTATGTTCCAGTTTTATGGCTGATGGTCTCCACTTAACCAGCCAACAAGCTCACTTTTGTTTTCGGATATGAGCCTTCATCTGCCAAAGCCTGTTGCCAGGTGTATGTATGCATGTGTGTCTCAATGAGTCACTCATCCCTCCCTATGATCATAGCTGAGGTTATATTCTGGGTCAGCGATTCAGATAGAGAGAGGATGTGGAAATTGCTCATTTATGTTAGCCGTGTGTGTTTATAGTGTCAGAGCCAGGTTTTGTTTGTTTGAGGATGCGCCAGCTGCAACCTCTCCCATGAGCCCCCCCACCCCTGATCCCCTGAAACACCCACTGCTATCCTCTGAGGTTTAAGTGTGGGTGTGCGGGGAGAGATGGCCATCGATGCTGCTTCTCATAATGCAAGTATGCAAATGAGCATTAGCAAACATTGGCTGCGGGGTCACTGCTATTGCCCCACCCCTCAACTCTATTCGGTTTGTGTGTGTTTTTCAGCGCATGTGCGTGTTCTATTTGTCGAAGCAGCTTTTAAGTAGATCAACTCATTAGCATGTTAATTATGTACAGAGCACTAATTGCTGGATTTACCATAGACACGTAATGCGCGGTTAGGGGGCACACACACACACATACTGTGCATGCTTTCATATGCAGTTTACCTCTAGCGTGCTTACTGCAGCAGAGGTAGACCTCTGCAAAGAAAGCTCTCCTGCGCGCACCCACATACACACACCTCACCGGGTGCTCCCTTGTTGCTGTTTGTGTTGCTGTTAGTCTGGTCTCTGGCACAAACAGTTTTCCAGGTTCACTCGTTAATCACTGCCTCTGTGAGATTAGCAGGCTAATTTACTACCGGGTCATCAACAGCCGCCAAAACACAAACGCACACAGCAGCTTAGCACAGCCTCGTTCACAAATCAAGTGCCAGTTGTACTTCCTCCAAATGATACTGCAGTGAACACACACTAATAAACACAAGGGAACAAGATGGCTGCTGGTATTCTAACATCTGTCATGTGTTTATGATTTGTTAGCAGGACATTTGGGCGTGTTTAGTTGGCTGGTTGTTGAGGGTTGGTCAACTAATCTGGTGTGCAGATGAAATTTTGACAAAGTTGTCCAGTTTGTTGTGCATAAAGTAGATTGGTGTAATTGTAACAGATGGCTTAACTCTACTTAAAATTGATAGATGAGTAACAACCTAATAATAAAGCTTATTCAGGACACTTGTGAATAATTGCTATTTTATTAACTTTAGTTTTCTTTGGCACCTAAGTTATCTTAGTTACATTTTTAAATCCTATTTGAAAACAGAAAATGTCTTAAATTAGTCTTTTGTGAAAGTACATAAAAAGTGTCAAATATTTAGCAATGGTGGTTCTTGCAGTTCCTGCAGGGGTTAAGTCAAGCTTCAGTACTGCAACACTTGACTTTTGCACGCCGGTTGAATCTGTCTCTTTGCCCTCTTCTCCTTTTTATTTTTTATCTTCACCCATTCGTCTCCACCTCTTCATTCCGTCAGTCAGCGGACAAACAGTCGGAAGGAGGAGGAGGGATGAAGGGAAGCGATAAAAGAGGACAAAGCAGGCATCACTCCCGCATGCACCCATCTCATCGCAGCGTCAGCGCTAATGACTTAATGAACACTTCTCCGCCAGATTAGCCCTTGACAGCCCATCATATGCGCCGCCCCGTTAGCCGTCATGCCTGTCCGCTTTGTATTGTGTCTGCTAACCTGCTACTACGCTAGCTGGCAGCTAGCTCACATTGCCACATCCTCATGGAAGTGATTAGCGACAGTAAATGCTAATGAGTCCAGCAAAATGAAGAGCTGGCAGGACGTGGATGATAAGACGGCAGCCACGATGATGGAATATGAGGAGGAGGGTAGAGCTGAAAAGAGACGAGGGGCTCAGAGAAAAACGCCTCATTCACTCCCACTCCTTAGGAATAAAAGGAAGAAATAGAAATCCCATGTAGAGAAATCGAAGCAGCCGGAGTTGAATAATGGAAGAACGCGAAAAGATAGAGAAACATTAAAGAAAAAGATATGCTAAAAGATGCATGTTTAACTCTTAAGCTTAATTTAGTATCAACCATGTTATGTTAAAGTTGGTCTAATAAATATTTTTGACATATTTATCCTTTTAAGCCAACTGTCTTCTGATTGGCTGCCCCTCATAAACATAACAGCAGGTGGGTGCTCACAGCCTGGGCAGTGTGCATGAGATGGCCATTTAAGGACATTGCCTCTGATTGATGTGCAGAGTCAGGAAAACTGTCTGAGTCTGAGCAGAGCAGTCTGAATATGGGCTTTGGCTCATAAGGTTTGAATGCACATACATTTATTTAATAATTTAGAGGCTCCATAATGTAGTGATTTACATAGTTGTTTGGTAACCAAAATGTTGCTGGTGGCCGGAGGCACGAATCTCCCTTGGGGATGCATCGGTGGGAGCTACCCACTGTGGCTCCTTCTCTGTGACAAGGGAATATAATAAACCCACTGCCAAATGAATAAAGTTAAAAAATAATATTCCCAGTAGCTTATATATAAAAGCTAAACAAATTTGTGAAGACTCTGCATTTTAAACTGGAAATTGATGCTGCTGTTTATGTTTGCTATTAAATAACAAGTTTGCAACATCAGCTGAATTATCTGTTTAGCCAAAATGGTGGTGGGAGTGATTCAGATTAACACAACGTTACACGCACAGTTTCACTCATGTGGGGGGTGAACATTACTAGCATAAGTGCCTTTTTTTGAATACATGTAGTGGTGTCATGATCAGTTTCATTTCTGTTTCAAGACACAGACACCTCGTTTTTCCCTCACGCGAGGACAGTGGCTTGATAACAGGCCTGCTCATCTCCTCCGAACAAAATGGGGAGGAGGGGTGACAGAAATGAAGAGGGAGGTAAAGAAGGGGGAGTAAGATGAGGCAAAATGAGCTTCCTTGTCTAATCCTTCAGGTTTCTATGGAGCAAAGCGCTCGTTATTTTTTCAGGGCTTAATTGGCTGGAAAGTGGCTGACATGCAAAGTTGGGGACATTAACAGGGCTGTGCGCTGCAGTAAATGGCAATGCAAAGTGACAGTTAAATTGTACCTAGGGAAAATTATCCATCTTTCGACATCTTTAGCTCTTTTTTTTGGGGGGGGGGGATCAGCGGGCAGAAAGAGGGGAGGAAGGCAGAAGGGGTATAATTGCAACGCCAGGCCCCTTCTCTCTCTCTCTCTCTCTCTCTCATTAGAAAAGAGGGATTATATGTAGTTATGGAGTTGCTTGATGGAGGGATGAATAAAGTGGACAGATAGTTGAGATGATGAAACGAATGAGGAGTGAAATGGCCATGTGCACCACACCATAATAGTTAAAGTAATTGTATGTATATGATACCTCAACTAAAAAGAGCATACTGCACTTTTTTTTCCCCATCCCTCTCTCATTTTTGGGGTAAAGTGCACGCCAACGCCTCCCTTTCTGGTCTCCTCCCATTTCCGCACTCTTTCTCTCATTTTCAAAAATCTCTTAGTCTCTCTTCTGCATTGTTCAATCAGACTGTTGTGCATTTGAACAGCCTCTTGACTGCCGCTGCTGAATAATGTTGTCCCTCTTGATTTCAATTAGTGGACCTCTTTGCCTTCCAACCCTAATCACTCCATCCCTCCTCCCTCCATCACTCTCTTCTGCTGCTGCTGGCTCACAGAAGCTGAACTCATGGTCACATCATTTTCGGTCCTTTTTTTTCCCTCTAAAGTTGTTGGTCTTTTTGGACATATTTCACATATCTGCTTGTTTAATTGATTAGATGAGAAAAAAAAACACTGCAAAAACTATACCTGTCTGTTCTGTCTAATACTGTCTTTTTCTCACTCATTCACTCTGCCCCTTGCCTCCCTTGTGGGTGCCTTATATGCTTTGACCTCTGTGTGATTGACATGGTAATTACCCAATCAACAGATTGATGGCAGTCCTGTCACAATAGAGGGGATTGATGTGGTCTGGCCTACTCCCCCTTCTTTTAGCTTCTTGCTCTCTTACTTCCTTTACCCATCTCTGCCTCTCTACTTATCACTCCTTCAGGTGCACTCATCCTCCTTCTGCATGCTCTTTTGTTTGTTGGAAGGCGTGAAAGTAGAAGGATAGACGGGGGGGTGACATGAGATGAAGCTGTGGTGATGATGCTGGTGGGGTGGGGGGGACTAATTTTGTTGCCATATTTCTGCTAAATTGCTCAGCTGGGGGGTGAGGTCATCGGAGGAGTGTGAGAGCTGACAGCATGGAAAAAAAAGATGGTGTGGAGGAAGAGAGACGGAAGGATAAAAAGAAGAGGGGAAGGTTAGAAGAAAAGGGAAATGAGAGAAGAGAAAATGAGGGGAAGGTTAAAGGATGTTGAAGAGGACAAAAGGAAGAGCAAGAGAAGTTTGAAGGCGCGAGAGGAGCAGAGCAGAGAGGGTAAAGATCAGTGGAGTCCTTTTATCTGTTGCATTGCTTCCCCTCTAAAAGCCTGTCCAGAGAGACATTAGCCCCTCACAGATAGGTGTGTGAGAGCGTGCCTGATTGTGTGAGAATGATGTATTGGGGCCAAAAGGCTTCATCACCCACAGTTGTGCTGTCATGATTTCAAAGGCCTGTATTGTTGGGGTGGGTCATAGTGCTTGAATGGGAGGTCACAGGGTTAACACCCCATGATACGCTCTTCTATTCTCTACTGACACAATCCTGTACATGACTGATTGCACAGACCTGGCATCTAACTCGCTCTCTGCTCTCTCTCTCTCTCTCTGTTTGTCTGTATCTGCAGTAAGGACGTGTCCGGAGCTCTCGAAGCGGCACTCGAGTGTCAGAAGCGCTACAACCACCTGCCTCGCATCCACGACATTATTGTTGCTCTGGTGGAGAAAGGAGAGACCGAGTTACTGCAGAAAGGTTACACACTTTGTACATAGCTGAAGGACAGGATGTGATGACTACCTTTTCCCACATCCAGTAACCCATCTATCATCAGTTCATATAAAAAAAAAAATACTAATGCGCAATTTATTTATTTATTTTTCCTTAATATTGTAAAGACTATTAGAGAATCAGACAATCCCCTAGAAGGAAGCATTTGGCAACAGTGGGGAAGAAGAACTCATTTTTAACAGGAAGAAACCTTCAACAGAACCATACCCACTATAAAATATGGATGTTGCTATTGTCATATCACCCGTAGGTCCTTAAGGTTCCTTTAAGGTACCGATGGGTGTGACTTGTATTTTGAACAACGACTCATTAATTTTATGTTAGCCAGTGAGCCTACCCTAAATAATTCTTCTTTCTGAAACATACTAACTAGAATATACAAAATAGACTTTGCTTTATTTCATTTGACCCAAAATTAGCGGCTGAGCTCATAAACTAATCTGTAAAGTGTTTTAGATGTCTGGGCAAACAGCTGCTTTAATGAAAGTTTAAGGCACTTCCTGTATTGTATTTACATTTCAGGCCAGGAGGCTTGATCCAACCTTTATACCGCCTGTGGTCTGTATAGGGCTTAGGGAGGGGCAGCCATATGCTATAGCTGGGGTTTAGGCAAGAGGAAAAAAACATAACTAAGGGATCATTCAGGTTGTTTGATCGAAACCAAATCAAATATTTAGTGGTTCCACATCCTCTAAGGACAAAATTTTTTTTTTAATTTTCTTTGTTCATATTTATTAGTTATCTAGTCACAACTTTTGACTGAATTTTTTTTAAAGATGACACATTAAGGATTGAAAGAAAGGAAAGCCTCAATTATAAATCATAACATGCTGTCATAGCATGTATGTTTGGTCATGTAAACAAGAATAGTCCTGGTGGGATTTTAAACATTTTTCATTAACCTACAGATTAGGAGTGACAAAAGACAGTTTAATCTGAACTGTGGACCAGGATTCCCCAGAGTTCAGAAGTTCAGAATAGCTGTGTACTCTGTCACTGCGTCTCACAGCTATAATCCAAATTTTTTTTTTTCCCCACTCCAGCTTAGCGTGATCCATCTTTGTTTCCTCTGATTGACTCCAACCTTTTATTATTCATTTGGGTCTTTGTGTGTGGGGAGGAGCTATTCCAAAGTGCTCATTCAGTGTTTGCGTTAAACGCACATGTAACAAGTGCCAACAATCGCAAGAGAGCATAAGAGAGACCAGAGAGTGAGAAAGGTTCAGACCAGGGTCACGGTGAAGCATGCCAGCCAGTCACATTTAGAACGGTCTCCCTGTATGTCGACAGCGACGCGGTGAAAAGGTCAAGTTCGGTGTGCCGCCGGGGCAAGTGGCTCTGGAGTACGTAAAGGTTGAAACCGTACAGTGGAGCACCTCTCCACTCC
>VUQG01010008.1:3838-16378 GCA_015106755.1 Etia nguti | reverse complement strand
TTATTTAAGACCTTGTACGTGAGGAGCAGGATTTTGAATTCAATTCTGGATTTAACAGGAAGCCAATGAAGGGAAGCCAACACAGGAGAAATCTGCTCTCTCTTTCTAGTCCCTGTCAGTACTCTTGCTGCAGCATTTTGGATTAATTGAAGGCTTTTCTGAGAGTTTTTAGGACATCCTGATAATAATGAATTACAGTAGTCCAGCCTGAAAGTAATATCCATGAACTAGTTTTTCAGCATCACTCTGCGACAGGATATTTCTAATTTTAGAGATGTTGCACAAACTGAAGAAAGCAGTCTTACATATTTGTTTAATATGTGCATTGAAGGACATATCCTGGTCAAAAATGACTCCAAGGTTCCTCACAGTGTTACTGTGTTACTAAGAACCAGATCATTTTCCTCTGTAAGGCCCTTCTACACTGATCACTCAGCGTGTCGGGGCGACCAGCTCTAAGGAAGCACAGCTCATACTTCTTCCATTAAGGGATTTTGGAGTTCACAGTGCTCACTGGGACCTTCAGTACTGAAGAAATCTTTCTGTACAATTCCTCCAGATCTGTGCCTCGACACAACTTCTTGGACCTCATGGCTTTGAGTTTGTGCTCTGACATGCACTGTCAACTACTGAGTGTGTGCATTTCCAAATCATGTTCGAACAACTGAATTTACCACAGGTGGACTCCAACGAAGTTGTAGAAACATCTGATTCATTCATGATCTGATGTCATTTTAACATTATGGGCCACTGTGTGCAGAATTTTAAGGTGAAAAATGAATTTAATCCATTTTGGAATAAGACTGTAACATGACAAAAGTGGAACAATTACACTTACATACTTTCTAGATGTACTGCACATGTAGTGTATGTGGTATCCACTGGTACCATGAGGGATTAAAACATTAACAAATATATAAATGAATCGAATTCAAGCACCACCAGACACCTGGAAACGTAGTGTTTGGTTTATTATATACAAGAAGCAGGTAAAGCTTCGGGTAAAGGAGATGAGTCTTTAGGTCAGGGTGCTGTCTCACTGCAGGGGGTCTTCATGCTGATTCCCCTGATGGATTTCTCAGTTAACACACATACAAATAAGTTACCAGGTAAAAAGTGAAACTAATCAAACACCATGTTGAGTGAAGGTGAAATGCCAAAACATCTGCCTGCCAGGTGAAGTCAGATGACTGCCATGCTAAAACGTATAGAAACAGGTGCAAGGCCTAAGCTCTTAGTGTTGCCATGTTCCCAGTTTCTTATGGTAGCATAACATCTATGGGCAGAAGGTCTCTTTAATAATCACTGTGGTGTTTTAGTTGTCTATACCAGATGGTTGGGAAAACTTATTTACCCATTTCAATATACCATTTGTATACAGTACTGTAATATTAATGTCATCTCACACCTAAAGTAAAATATTTCACATTAAACCCCAACAAAGAAAAGGAAAAGCAACTCATGTGATTCATTGAATACAGAATAGGGTAGAATGTGGGAAAACAACGACAACAGCAACAAACAAAAAATGCTAACTTATTGCGCACACACATTTTCTGCATTTTCCACGGCACCTCGGTTCATCAAAGCACCATCATTCCCATTGAGCTTTTCCTTCTGTCGTAGCAGAGTCATCTGGATACAGATTTCAGTTCTATCCAGTAGAATTACACTTTTATACTTGCTCGCTGCGCACGAGTACAATCCTCTCAAAACATTTCCCTTTCATGAGTGTGTCACTGACGTTTTCACTGCCAACAGAAAACACAGGACGCCCTCTCTTTAAATCTCATTTCATTCATAGAAACTCCCACCACGCTGTCAGAGAGCAGCTGAATATTGATGCTTTAAAGCATACATGTGGTTTGATGTTTGAGCTGATAAATGGTAATGAATGGTCTCTATATTATTGCATAGTGCCTGTTCTGATGAGCCAGGGCTCATCTACAAGGGTATGTTTTAGTTGTTGGAGAAAAAGCAACACATCATCCACAAATAGACTGATTTTATGTTCTAGGTTCTTGCATTTTATGCCCTTAATCACTAAAGCCTGTCTGATCGCTGCTGCTGTGGTTTGATAAAAATTGCAAACAGTGAGGGGGAGAGTGGGCATCCCTGCCTGGAGCCCCTCTGGAGACAGAAGCTGGAGGATGTTTGGTCATTTGTACTGAAACATGCTGTTGGGGAACTATTTTTAACCAGTTTATGAAAGAGGTTCCAAAACCAAATGTGTGTAAAGCTGCAAATAAAAATTTCCAGTTAACTCTGTCAAACGCTTTTCTGCATCTACAGACAATATTGTAGTTTCAGTGTTTTTAGTGTTGCCTTAAACACACAGTCAGATAAGGGTAATCCAATCTCTCCTCAAAACATTACACCAAATATAACTCAGTCATTCAGTTCAGATTTATTAATATCGCTCCAATTAACAACAACTGTTGCCTAGAGGTGCCGTAAATCGTAGGCTTCAGCCCTACAATATAAAGTCATTTGGTTGGTTTGGATAACAGATTGAGCATCACAGGCTGACAGGAGAGACACACAAATGAAATGATGCAGGCTGAAATGAGAGACAAAAAGAAAAGTCAGTTCCTAAAACACAAAAGGAGCCACAGCACCGGAGTGCTGTTAGCACTTCCTTTTGAATACAGATCATGCTCACATTACTTGAAAGCCTCAGGTATTTTACAATGCGGGCATACAGCACTAAACACTTGTTTGATACTGCATGCACAAGTCCTTCTTGTACTCAGGTGCTTAAAAACGATCCTCAATCACATTTCTGTCAGCCCCCTCATTAAAGCCATCTGCCCAGTGTTGCGTACGTCCACCTGGGCTGAAAAACAGCTGTAGCCGAGCACCTCTGGTGATGTCACTTGGTCTCTGGTTCTGAGACAATTATGTGTAAATTGTTTGAGCCTCCATGGATCACATTTTTTCAGTAATGCTCAACATTTTTTTAAGCCATAAGTAGATTTAATGTTGGGGCTGATTCTTGTATAGCTTCATTTGCTTCATCACTCCATGCATTAGTAAAATTCTGTTGTATGCGCACACTGTTAAACACTGTACTTTTGTATATTTAACTTGATAAAAACCAACCTTGCATATATTCATCACTTGACCTGTATCGACCTGTTGAGCTCTCACATTTCCCCTTTTACAAAAATGTTTGTCCTGTCGTAATAAACAGCTCTCTATGAGCACTTCCTATTACTCCACTCTGTTCTACCTTGTCACTTCTCTTGCCTGTCCTGCCTCTGAGCCAGATCAGAGGCTTATAGGAGGCGCAAACAGGGATGACATACATATGTAGGTCTGGCTTTTGCAGTCAGTCATTTAAGACGATGCAATGCTCTGTTAGCCATTCTGGACTATGCAAGAGTGTAACTAAACAAAACTGTATGGTATTCGTACATTCTTGTCACACTGTGTCATGTTGTAAATGGAACTAACAGTAAATATAAAAGTTTTCATGAACATCATTTAAAATTGAACATATGTCACTTTAAAATGAGGCCTGACACCATTTGGTCTTGTTAAATACCTCTGCTCATCTTCCTCTCCTTCTCTGTTCACAGCTCAAAAACTAGGAGAAAAGCTGAGGTAAAAAGTGAGAATTGGGACTATTTTTGTCTCCATAAATCATGACATGTTTTATTATCCAACTCTTTTTAAACCAGATCACACTTTTCGAGGATGCTAGGACGAGCCAACCTGTGCTAGTGAATTTCACTTTTTGTAATTTTGGTCTTTTCAGATAGAAAAGACTTTTTTACCTGTGCATCACACTAAAGACTACCCTACAAAAAAGTCCTTCTATTTATATGTTGAGACATACACCTAACAGCAAGGCCTTGACTGCAGGTTTCATATGAAGAGGTGTGCTTGGCTTTGGTGTGGACAAACTGTGATTAGCAGGGACGATGTGTAATTGGACATATTTTAAAAGTAAAATGTAAACATTCCCAACCAATCTGACTTGTTCATTTAAATCCAGATTCAGAGGATAAACAGACATTTATTCTGCACATCAGACTTGCCACTGGAAACATGGTGATGATAAACACAAACTTAGAAACAGGACTTGAATATAATGAGTATTCGTGTGGTTCTGTCTCATATCAAAAATAGTTTGCTTTAATGGAGAAGTACTACAAGAATTTGTACACTAATGATTTTTAACCTGGTTGATTTCCTGTCCAAACATTTGCTACTAAACCCTGAGAGAATGATCACATTACTCTCCAACAACACAGGTAATCAGTGAGAACACAAAGCGTGCTACAAGTGTACAAATAAAACGTGAGAAATAAATGAAATGGGACACATGTAGAAGAGTGCAGGTTGTCTGGCCATTAACTGAATTTTGGAGGTTGATATAAAAACAGCAGTCCAGCAGCCTGACACTGTCCCAGCTATCACGGGTTCTGCCTGTGAGCTACGGACTCTCAGTCAGCTGCAGGGTTTTACCTTGGGAGGGTAGTGCCACGACACGCCACATACCCACCCATCAGGTCTGACTTGCTTTAGAGCTTTAAGTCTATTCCGTCCAGCATCCACCTCCTCGGTCTAGTTGACACGAATGCCTGAGATGAAGGGCAGCCCGGTGGGAACCCTTTTCTTGTACTCAACATAGTCCTCAGCGAAAAAATGGATAAGGGAGAGCTCCTCCTCCTCTATCCGCTCCCGGAAGAACCGCCAGCTGGCTATTGTGTAAGCCAGGATACACACTGGGTTACACAGCATAACCTATAGCAGGCAAAAAAAGACAACAGATGTCAGCAACAACAAAATAAACAAACAATTAATCAAACTGAATAAAAAAACACCCAATAGTAAACCAGTTACTGAGGTCCGAGTACCAGTAGGAGTGGGACATTTAGTTCAGAATAGGTACTTTAGGATATCTTTCATAATTCTACACAAAGTGTTCCAAAACATATAAACCACCAATGAAGCGTTTGAAACAGAGCGGAGGAAACACTGACAGCTACAATAAAGCCTAATAGCAGCCGAGCAGTAATCCTTCATATCCTGTTCTGTGTTTCAGATCACTCATATCTCCCACATCAAACATTACACATTCTGTAATGTTTTTAACTTTTGATCTCAGAGTTAAATCTTGCCAAATGTATTTTTTTACTAATTGTTCACCGCGTCCCTCCTACAAAGAACAGATACCGGTCCTTCTATGGCCCTGTCCAGCTCTTCTACAGTAACAGCCTATCGGTGCCGGGACACACAGCAAACCTGGCAATGGCACACTTTGTATCATCACAGAGCAGCTGGACTACAGGTGGTACCTGCAGGGCACTGGTATTGCTTCATACTGCTAGTAGTGACACTGACCTAGCCAAATGACAGGCTAACTTAAAATAAATACAATAAAATAAAATAGCTTCCACCTGTAAAACCTTCCTGTTTCATTAATTTTTTAACCCCAAAGCAGCTGAAACTGAATAATCCTGTTACTTAACTGACCAGATCAATATCCCACATGTTTAACTGACTTAATGCTATACTCTGATTAAACAAGACGATAAAATGATCCTAATTGTGAAAATACACAGTATCACTATCTGAATGGATTTTCTTTTACCTTTAATATTGTATATAGCAGAGTCAGTGGTGGAGTACTGCTCAGCTACTCTTAGATATGACAGAGCTGATAGATACATAGAAAACTGCATCTAAATAATTTGAGACATATATTTAGATCATCTAAGGATCTCAGGGTTTCTAATATTTTCGTTACAAATTCTGATTCAATCCACTGATGAACAAACAACTGCTGAGGATCAGATGCACATAAATAGGACTTGAAAACTACATAAACTAATAAGCCCACTTGACTTATTTATAGCTCAAATGGACTTAATTACATTTTTCATTTTTAAGAAGATCCATGAAAGGTGGGCACAGAATGATCTCATTACATCACTCAGTGAGCTCTATTAATGAGCAATAATTAATATTCAAAAGAGGAAAAACAACAAAAAACCCTGTGATTACATTTATGTGCCATATTAAAGTTAATTTTTTAAAAGAAAACATTTTCCTAAATGCAAAAAAACATAAATACATAAAATACTCTCAAGTACTCTCTGACAGTGTTTGATCTCCTAGATGGCAAAGTTTGGTTTGTGTTCATGCTTATGAGTATTAGTGAGTGCGTGCGTGCATGTGTGTGTGTGTGTGTGAGAGAGATTAAGTGTGCAAGTATTTAACCTTGATGCAGTGTTTGTGCTGCTGAAAACGAGATGCTATGATTAGATGTTAGATGTTAATCAATATTAATAATATTAATTTATAACTAATAATAATTCAGTGTCCAACCTAACAACCCTCAGGTCAGTGGCTCAGTGTTCTACTGGCCCATGTACAAAAAGCTTGTATTATTATATTTTTAAATGTTAATCGAATGTATTAAACACAAATTTTTATATTATTTTACTTTCAATCTGAAACATGTTATAATAGCATTGAAAATAATATGGTGCAGTGCCCCCCACGCCCCCCTTTAGACTCCCCCCTGTTCGCTTCCATGCAAAATAGGACGACTGCCGTCAGCCTTCAGCAAACAGTATAATTTAAACATGCCATCAGACTAAGTTCACAGTTCATCTGCAGATTTTTCTCTGTATAAAACAAACAGCGGTGGATGGAGCAGCTACAAAGTTTGCTTTTCTTCATGTGGGAGTTTGTTGATCAGGTGCTTTGATGAAGGACTCCTGATAGTTTTTTCCCAGTAAAGGTTTTAATGGTGATCACAGGAAGAGCGCTGCTGTTTTGGACGACAGAAACATGTTTCCTTTCGTCTCAGTAGCAGCTCCGCCTCCCCACCAACTGGGAAAATGAGCTAAAGTTAAACACTAATAATTGCTGCTGCAGCTCACCTGTGTTCCTATGCTCCAGTAGAACCAGCCCACATAGGATGGGTGTCTGAAATAGGCGTAGACCCCACTGGTGACCAACACATGGCTTTGGGCTTTCTCATTCTGGACAATGTGATTGAAGTTGGAACCGGCTGTCAACATGGCCGCCTTCCGTAATCCTTCACCACACAGAACCATGAAGAGACCCAAGAAGCTCAACCAACTGAGTTGCTTCAGTTCTATAAGAGATGAGAAAGACTGATGAAATACTGGTGGACACATAAAAAGTCTCAGAGCGCAGATCAGGATCTGACCAGCTCCTGGTCTGCAGACCAACAGGAAACCAGAGTACATCGCCTCCTTTATTCAACAGAGGTGTGAGCACATTAGGTGTCAGCATGTTCCCATGATAGGATGATGGCTGGCCTCTTTCTCCTTCCTTCTCTTCGTTATCTATTAAAAAAGTTTCATGTTGATGGTTACATGAATAGCTGTTCATGCATTTTGCACGTTACCACAGGTTTCCAGCTAAACTTTAATGTTACTTAAACTTAACAGACATGTTTACAGTACACACTTCCTATTTTGAATCTCCAACCACTCTTTGGAACTGTTGATTGTCATACCCATGTGACAGCAAGCCAGCAGTATATACTAGGTACTAGGACACGGCCAGAAGCTCTACACATAGGATGTGAGTCAGCCATTAATCCATTAGCCTATCCACACGCTCTACATCCAGTCTGTATGTAATCTGAGATCACTGTTATTTCAGCATAAACTAATATACTGGAACACTGACAGGCAACCTCTCTTCTCAACAGTTCTGAGTGGACTGAGTGCAGGTCATTACATAGATGACACACCAACCTGGAACGGTCAGCTTCTCCACAATGAACTCCACCCATGATGAGGCAGCAGCCAGCGTGTACTCCACACTGTGGTTGAGCAGGAACGAGTCCAATGACAGGCTGCGAGGGTTGATGATGGCCGTTACCAGATACTCGGAGTAATGGAAGAACGACAGGGAACACATGTACCTGCAGAGAGACATGATTACTTCACGCTCAACTGCAGTCAGCTTTGATTAGAAAAAAAATACATCCTGATGTCAGCGTATACAATCTATATAGAATTTAACCAAGAAACTGTGACATATATATAGTTTTACAGAGCATAACTAGTGACAAATGTACATACCAGCCAAAATGTGTCCAAGTGGTTTCAGAGAAGCTTATAATTAAACCACAGCCAAAAGTCACTCCCAAAAAGCAGGCTCTCACAGCAACCTAGAACGAGGACATGCTGTTAACCCAGGTCAGACTGCTGACTGTGCTGCTGAGTTTGTGCTCCAAGTCTGGTTATCTTTTTAGATATTTCTCTTTGTCCACTCTGCACTGCCTGCACTCACTTTTTCACTGTCCAGGTATTTAAAACTCGTCCTTCACTTCCTCTACTCCTTCACTATTACACCCGTCTGCTCCTCATTCACAAACATGCACTCTGTCTTGCTTCTACCGACTTTAATTCTTCTCCTATCCAGAGCATATCTCCACCTCTCCAAACTCTGTCCCACCTGCTCCGTACTCTCACTACAGATCACAATGTCATCTGCAAATATCAAAGTCCAGGGAGACTCTTGTCTGACTTCATCTTCAACCTGCGAACAAGATGGGGCTCAAGGCAAATCCCAACCCCACCCCACTTGAATAAATGTGTGTATTATTGGATGAATGAATCTTGTAGTAAAAAGTGGTTTGAGTGCACAGTATACAAGTACCAGACCATTTATCCCCTCCAACTCATTCCAGCTGCACACCTCACACACTTCTATGTTACTCCTGACTTCACTCATACAGTACCACAGTGTGTCTCCTAGCATCGTCTACATCCAGAAAGACAGTACCTTATCTATACTTCTCTAATGCAAACATAGAATCTGTAGGGGTCTTCTAAGTCTTAGTTAAAAAACTCTTTCCCATAGCTTCTTGGTATGGCTCGCCAGTTTTATCCCTCTGTAGTTACTACTGTGCTGCATAAAGCCCTTGTTCTTGAAAAGCGGTACCAGTATCCTCCTCCTCTATTTCTCAGGCATTGCATTAAACAATGTGGTTGCAAAGTCCGCTGCCCTGCTCTCTCGGAGAGACCAAGACAGTCCCATAACTCCACAGGAATGTCATTTGGACCAAGCGCCTTTCCACTTTTCATTCTATTTATAGCTGCCCTCACATCCTCCTTGCTAATCCTATGCGCTTCCTAATCCTGTAACTGTCCTCCTTTCTCTCATTTTGTTTATTTATCACTCCCTCTTTCTTCATTCATCAACTCAAGCAATGCTGTATAAGTAAATGATATTAGATACAAACCAATACAGGACTGAATGAGCAGATTTCTGAATGGACTTCTATATTACTTTCTTTTGACAGCACATAAAGTAACTGTTAGTACCAGTTATCGAGTTTAGGCATTTCAACTCTCTAAAATCAGCAGGTTTAAGCTAAGCTTGCTTAGACTTCTATGTTTAGCACATCAATAGCAACAGCCTCTCTCTCCTTTTGCTAATGAGATTAACTCAGTTTTAGCTGTTAACTTACTGTCAGGCAGCTACTGTTAGCTAGCTAGGCGACTCAGTTTGATAACATTAGCAGCAAGATTTAGCATTTAATATTAAATGGCGCAAAACTAGACTGCTATATAAACTGCAGGATGCCAAAAACCTGAGGCCACAAAAAATACGACTTCAGCACAAGATTCAGCACAAAAGCAGGAAGTTGGTAACCTTATGACAGCACCTACCTTGTACAGAGGTCCCCTGTATATCAGAAGTAAGAGGCCGTTAATAAGGGCAATATGAGAAGAAATCGCAATTTTCCCGGGAGTCTCGGTCAGATAATCAAAGACCCAGTCGTGACGTCCAAACCAGGTTCTGATCAAAGGGATTACAACCACGCTAAGCCCTAAGATAAAGCCATTTATACTTACTCTAGCCTCCAATACCAACTTACTGCCTGCCATGATGGAAATACTGTACAGTGGTAAAACGAGATATCGCGAGAACTAAATGGCAATCTCGTGAGGGTCATATGATTGCCTTTGTATTTTATCAGCTGCCAGTGTAGAGGACCAGAAGAGTCATGCGAATCAAATAAACAATAATGAATTGTGCAATAAAATGTTACATTAATATTACGTTAATACATTATTTTTTTTAACTGTTTTATTTATTCAGACATTACTAAATTATTTTATTATTTAATAATTACATTAAAAATGAAAGCACTATTTGTAAATCAATATTTTAAAATTGATTAAATATTTTCACATTTCATAAACAAAGAATTAAACTCTTAATAAAAACCTCTTTTCCAAAACGATTTTCAAATTCCAAATTAAAATATAGATTTAACCTGGTATGTCCTACCTGCCGGGCGTTTTTAGTATTCTGATGTTTCGCATGCTTCTTACAGTTTGAAGCAGATCCAACTATAAGAATCAGCACTGAGCCCTGTTACATTTCTACACGTGTTCAAGTGATGACTGCAGCCTACAGCCTTTAAAATCATGATTAAAATGCTGTCTGTAAAAACATCAGTCCAGATGCTACCCCATAACTTTCTGATACTTAGAGTATCAGAAAGTAAGACAGAGTGATTAAAAAAGATAGCTGTCATTTGTTATTCTTTATATAGGAGCCATATATAGGACCCCCTTTTTGGGGGGTTTAATGGGGTTGGTTTGGAATGCAAACACTGTATTTATGCACAGTTGTGGGGCATTCATCATTAAAAAAATCAACAAATGTTATGAGAGGAATAGATATGTTGCGCAGGAGCACGGACGAAATTCTCTGATGACATTTATGCTTGTCAAACAGGAAGCTCATACAATGATACTACAGTCTGAGTTAAAACAATTCAATTCAATTCAATTTTATTTATATAGCACCAAATCACAACAACAGTCACCTCAAGGCGCTTTATATTGTAAGGTCGACCCTACATTAATACATACAGAGAAAAACCCAACAATCATATGACCCCCTATGTACAAGCACTTTGGCGTCAGTGGGAAGGAAAAACTCCCTTTTAACAGGAAGAAACCTCCAGCAGAACCAGGCTCAGGGAGGGGCGGGGCCATCTGCTGTGACGGGTTGGAGTGAAAGGGGAGGAAGACAGAACAAAAGACATGCCATGGAAAAGAGCCAGAGATTAATAATAAGTAATGATTCAGTGCAGAGAGGTCTATTAACACATAGTGAGTGATAAAGGTGACTGAAGAAGTACTCAATGCATCATGGGAATCCCCCAGCAGCAGTTATGTCCTGTGCGCGTACAGGGCATTGAAGATGATAACAGTGGGTGGATTATATTCTTAAACTTAGTTACAGCGCTTTCAGAAAGACATCTACTGTGATAAAGTCTACTCTCCACTGCTGTGTAATCAATTATTGTAAATGTAAATGTTATCAGGAAATGATCAGGAGAGGGTTTTCAGGAAACACTGTTAAATGTTTAGTTTCTATGTCATATGTTAAAACAAGATCTAGAGTGTGATTAAAGTGGTGGGTGGGTTCTTTTACATTTTGAGAGAACCCAATTGGGTCTAATAACAGATTAAATGCTGTGTTGAGGCTGTCATTTTTAGCATCTACATGGATGTTAAAATCACCCACAATAATTATTTGTATTTGTACAAACAGTATGGAAGGGAGAAGAAAATTTTCTCCATAGACTCCAGAGACGAGAGAATCTGCTTGTAGCCCTCAGTCAAATCCAGCGTCATGAAAAAACGAGCAGTGCCTAACTGGTCCAGGAGCTCGTCAACCTGTGAGACTCGGTTCACCTTGTGGTAGACAACACATAACCTCATAGACTCAACTTTCTTCACCATAAGAACTATAGGGCTATACAGTGAGCAGTGGACTCTTCTATTACATTTTTAGCATTTCCCCCAGTTTCTTTTGAGCAGTTTGTCTTTTGGTAACCGACAGGGCCAGGAAGGCACCGTCACGCCAGGGCGCGTTACAAATGCACTATGAGAGTGGTGCGACTGTGCAGCGGGGAGACAGGGTATAACCAGCGATCACAAGTGTGTTCATTTATGAATGAACTTACAAATCATGGATTTTAACATCTTATTCAGCCGCTCCACCAGCCCATCAGTCTGAGGCTGGAAGATGATGGTCCAACCAAATTTAATGGCCAGTAATTCGTACAGTTCCTTTAGTTTGCGAGACATGAACAAAGTGTCCTGGTCAGTCAGTATGTCTTTCGGGATAACAACTCGGTAGATGACCTGAAACAGTGCCTCATTTACTGGCCTCATTTCAAAAGGGTTCGTACTATGATACTCAGGAATGGGTTGAGCGAAGGATCCAAAATTTGTGTTGCGCTGGCCGCTGCGCTCTGCTTGTACATCATTTTTTTTGCAGCCGCTCTTCGTGTACTAGATGCGCCTGCTCCTGGTCATTTTCAAACAACTGTATCTCTCTGACTTTGTATCCTCTGCAAGAATTTGTGTTGTATTATGTTTAAATGTTTAATAAAAACACGTATCACTCCGTCATAAAGTAGAAAGCTTTGTAACTATCCCGACTAGTGAAGAATGTGTCATTTCCACAACACTCCCCCCCCCCCCCCCCCCCCGCCCCCCCGCCCGCCCC